>JAINVK010001250.1:0-182395 GCA_030068075.1 Paguma larvata
GCAGGACTGGCAAACTATAGCCTCTGTGCCAAATCCAACCCACAGACTTCACGAATATCTTTTATGTTTTTAAAGAGTTGTCAAAAAATAAAAATAAATGCACAGAGACTGTATGGCTGCAAGGCTTAAATATTCATCATCTGGCTCTTTAGAGGAAGTCTGCCAACCTCTGATCTAAAAGTTAACTATATTTGACTCATAACTGTCATAAGTATGTAATTTGGTCTTTGTCTTTATTGAAATTTCCTTAAGTAAAATACTGATTGAGGGGCACCTGGGTGGCTCAGTTAGTTAAACATATGACTTCAGCTCAGGTCATGATCTCATGGTTCGTGATTTCGAGTCCCGTGTCAGGCTCTGTGCAGACAGCTCCGACTCTGGAGCCTACTTCAGATTCTATGTCTCCGTTTCTCCCTCCATCACTCGTGCGCGCTCTCTCTCTCTTTCTCTCTCTCTCAAAAATAAACATTAAAAAATTTTTTAAAAATACTGACTACGAATGTGCCTATGCTTTATTCACAGGATTTAAGATAATTAGACTTCCAATTAAACTGACATATTAAATGTACAATCTCTACTCCCTCACAAATTCCAACTAAAATGGCAGTGAAGAAATAAAGGTACAAACCCTAGGCAAAGGAGAATGGAAATGAGACAATACTAATTAAGTTAACAATATTTGAAAGAAGGAAAACAGATGGATGCATTAGGTATTTTAGCTAATTCCACTCTACTCAGTGCCTACAATTAGAAGTAAACTTTGTGCTGCCAAACAGTCCTTCTAGAAAGCAATTTTTAAATACATATATGTGTGTGTATATATATGTTCCTGACCAAATCCAGCCATGTATCTTAAACAAATAAATACTTATTTATGCACACAGTTCTATCACTATAAGATTTACAACTAAAACTCTCTGAAAGTTCTATCCTGGAAGGTCTTATCATCTGAAAACCATGACAAATGGGAATCTATGACAGGATGGTAGATCATCATTCAAAATCATGGTTTTGACCAGTTGTTAACGGCATTAACCCACTGGAACCACTGCTGGGGCAAAGAGGGCAGGAGGAGAGACTAGGCTGTAAAACCGTGTATGAGAGAAGATACACAAATGGCCAAAAGCACATGAAATGATGCTTACCGTCACTAATCATTAGGGAAATGTAAATCAAAACCACATTAAGATACCACTTCCCATCTATTAAGATGGCTATTACAAAAACAAAGGAAGGAAGGAGAGAAAGGGAGAGAGAGAGATGGGTAGAGTTTCAGTTTGGGGTGATGAAAAGGCTCTGGAATTGGATGGTGATGCAGGTTGCACAAACATGTGAATGTGCTTAATGCCACTAACCTAATACACTTAAAAATGGTCAAAACAGTAAAATTTTATAATATACTCTTCATTACACTATTTTATTAGGGTCATATTTTTGAAAAACTAAGAAAATGGGCATTTTAACAATAAAAAGCTTAACTTTTCCCTCAAATCTAAAACAAAACCAAAAACAATCCACACATCCCAGCTAAGCATTACTGAAATTTCTTTCCTGATCAATTTTGCTCAGAAGACCAGGTAAAAAGAGCATAGTCAGCAGCCTGTGTATAGGGTATATCCTACAAAATGCTATAATTAACCTGAGGAAAAAGTAAGAAATGGAGTAACTATATTTAGAGCATAAATGATATAAAATATTTTTACGTTCGGTTTACATTTGATTTATAATGTACAATAAATTAAAAATACGTGAGTCTGGTCAGCATACCTGGCCAGAAGAATGATTTGATACTAGTCACTTTTAAGTGACTGGCTCTGAAAGTATAAAAGGAAATTCATCACCTGTCAACAGTAGTTATATGGGCAGAGAGATCAGATTTTTTCTTTATATACTGAACATACAGATTCCAAAATGTTTCATAATAAATATGGAGTACTTTTATATTCATTAATTAAAAAAAAAACTTAAGTTTTCCATGACTTATTTACACTAAGCAAAAAATAAATACTAGAAACGACATGATTGAAGACCCGGAGTTTACATCGCACATGATCATCTTAAGCCCAAATCCTACTCACTCTTTGAGACATAGCTCAAATGACTCATTTGATGACACATGTGAAAATATACCTCCCATTCCCTCAATTTCCATAACATTCTATAATATAGGATACTTCTTACTATGCCCATTAACACTTATCACTCCCTGTGGTATCAATTATTTATACACACACCTCAGTCTAGAGAAAATAAACTCCTTGAGGGAATTCACTCTCGTGTCTCCATATCACCTGGCCCACAGGTACTCAAATAAAAGGAAATGGAAACAAATTCCTCATCACCACAATAAATACCAACACTGAGACCTGCCTAGGACAAGCAAGGGGCTAAAGTCAGCACAGACATGGCTTTTTTTGGTCTTTCTTTCATTTCCACAGGACACTGTAGTACTCAGCAGGTCCCTGGGGCTAGTCAGCTTCCCCACAGGGTCTCCGCACCCCTACCCTACCCCAGGAGCTCCTCCCTTGCTTCTGGCCTTGATTCCTGGGTCTTTCTCATTGAGAAAGCCCAAGAAACCCTTCTCATTGGCTTCTGTCCTGTTTGCTTTCCCTAGTGCCATCCTGTTGTGGACAAGGAGGAAGCACACCAACATCAGCCCTGCCGCAGACCAAAAGAAACATTTCCCAGCCTCTGGATGAATATGGTCCCTTTCCCACGGGTCTTCCTTCCAGAGCCAGGTCTGTAAACCCAGGAAGCAAATGTTTTGTCGTCACACTGTCCAGCCCAGGAGAGGTTTTTCTCAGAGGGGACAAAAGAGAGCAGGGGCTGAGGTCTCTGCTGCATCGCCCATCCTCTGGTCCCTGCAGTCCTCCCAAGTTGGCACAGAGGGTCTGGCAGACACTGCCATCTCTTACTTTTGGAGGAGTTGCTGCTTGTAGACTCTGACCTCACTGGTCCGGGAAAGTTTTCCATTTGGAGTGGTTTCCATCCAGGAGACAAAGCAAACAAACATCTGGTCACACAGATCCATTTCTCCCTGCCAGCTACCCCACTCAGGGATTCCAGAGAACCAACCTGGCCCTTAAAGAGATGTGCCTCACCAGGGTATTCAGACCATTCTTCCATAAGAAATCGGCAATGGCATTTTGAAAAACAGATGTTGGCTATTTTGAACTCTGTACCTAGTTTTTTCAAGAAAAACGAGAATGCTTAATGCTAGCATTAGGCAACTTATCAAGAAAGCACCTACACTAAAAATTTTACTGGACTTGTATTTGGGAGAAAACTGACCATTTCGGTCCATGTAGAAAAACCTCCAAGGAGGATTACATATGACATAGTTTTTGTGTTAAGTATTTGATTATACATATATAAAAAATGTCTATATACAATAACCTGGAACATTCACTTTCATCTACTTTATTCTTCAGTTGTTAGGTAGTTTTAAGATATGAAATGGAATTAGAGCCCCATTTTATAACAATGAACCTACAAAATTAAGGAATCAAATGACAACGTCTCAACATATGAATCAAGAAGCAATGTTCTGGGCACCTGGGTAGCTCAGTCATTAAGCATCTGACTTCAGCTCAGGTCATGATCTCACAGTTCAGGAGTTCAAGTCTCACGCTGGCTGAGCTCGAGCCCTGCTTCAGAGATCTTTCTCTTTCCTCCCCCCACCTCCCTCTGCCCCTCCTGGAATTTTCTCTCTGCTCCTTGTTCACTTGCTCTCTCTCAAAATAAATAAATAAATGTGCTCTTTATTTTTTTTTCTACTTTTTCTTTTCATGTTTTCAGCAAACATCTTGGTTTTTTTTTTTTAATATAATTTATTGTCAAGTTAACATACAGTGTATACAATGTGCTCTTGGTTTCCGGTGTAGGTTCCTGCGATCCATCGCTACATACAACATCCAGTGCTCATCCCAACAAGTCCATCTTCAGAGCCCATCATCCATTTCCTCCTCACCCCCTACCCCTACTGCCATCAACCCTCAGATTGTCCTCTATATTTAAGAGTCTCTTATGGTTTGCCTCCCTCTCTATAACTATTTTCCCCCCCCCTTCCCCCATGGTCTTCTATTAAGTTTCTCAAGTTCCACACATGAGTGAAAACATATGATATCTGTCTCTCTCTGACTGACTTATTTCACTTAGCATAATACCCTCCAGTTCCATCCACTTTGTTGCAAATGGCAGGATTTCATTCTTTCTCATTGTCAGATAGTATTCAGTATTCCATTGTATATATAAACCACATCTTTTTTATCCACTCATCAGCTGATGGATATTTGGGGTCTTTCCATGATTTGGCTATTGTTGAAAGCGCTGCTATAAACATTGGGGTATATGTGCCCCTATGAATCAGCACTCCTATATCCCTTGGGTAAATTCCTAGTAGTGCTATTACTGGGTCGTAGGAGAGTTCTATTTTTAATTTTTTGAGAAATCTCTACACTATTTTCCAGAGCGCCTGCACCAGTTTGCATCCCCACCAATAGTGCAAGTGGGTTCCCGTTTCTCCACATCCTCACCAACATCTGTTGTTTCCTGAGTTGATGATGTCAGCCAATCACTAGTGTGAGGTGGTATCACAATGTGGCTTTGATTTGTATTTCCCTGATGATGAGCAATGGTAAGCATCTTTTCATGGGTCTGTTAGCCATCTGGATGTCTTCTTTGGAAAAGTGTCTATTCATGTCTTCTGCCCATTTCTTCAGTGGATTATTTATTTTTCGGGTGTTGAGTTTGGTAAGTTCTTTGTAGATTTTAGATACTAACACTTCATCTGCTATGTCATTTGCAACCATCTTCTCCCATTCTGTAGGCTGCCTTTTAGTTTTGTTGATTGTTTCCTTTGCAGTTCAGAAGCTTTTTATCTTATGAGGTCCCAATAGTTCGTTTTTGCTTTTATTTCCCTTGCCTTCAAGTCAATGTTCTTAGCTGAATGAGGTCACTTGAATGGCAAAACAAAATAGCTTTCCCTAGATCTTCATCTTTACTACCAATGGTTCCTAGAACTAGTGTCCATTCCTGTATCATTGTGCATGAAGTAGCAACTGAACAAGGATTGGTTTAAAAAATTCATGCTCTGGGCGACTGGGTGTCTCAGTCGGTTATGTGTCCGACTTCAATTCAGGTCATGATCTTGCGTGTCGGGCTCTATGCTGACAACTCAGAGCCTGGAGCCTGCTTCGGATTCTGTGTCTCCTTGTCTGCCCCTACTGTGCTCATGCTCTGTCTCTGTTTCTCAATAATAAATAAACGTTAAAAAATTTTCTTTAAAAATTCATTCTTACTTTTTCGTAACATAGAATCTGATAACCTTAAAAATAATCACTTACCCTGTTATCCATTCAATATACAATACAGTTCATTATTTAAGACACTTGCAAGCCTACCTATAGAAATACTAGATTTCAAGTGAAAACATGCCATTCAAATTGTTATACTAATTTATTAGAAATTTGAATATGAGACAGATTTAAGGTCTAATCTTCATATTACCAAAGAATTCAAATATAAGAAAATTAGCTGTAATAAAATGTAACTACTATCTGAAGAAAATACATCGGAGCCAATTACAAATGATGTTATAAACAGTGGTAGTGGAAAACAGAAAGAAGACCATACTTGTCTAAATACAGAAATATTTTATTCTTGCTCCCAGCTAACCAACTCTACCTCTTCATTCAAACTTTTACTGAGCACCTACCAGAGATTAAAACAATAATGGCAAAATAGGATACTACCTATCTTTAAGATTTCTCTCTCTCTCTCTCTCTCTCTGTGTGTGTGTGTGTGTGTGTGTGTGTGTGAGAGAGAGAGAGAGAGAGAGAGAGAGAGAGAAGAATATTACTCAGCCATAAAAAAAGAATTAAAGGGGCGCCTGGGTGGCTCAGTCAGTTGAGCATCCGACTTCGGCTCAGGTCATGATCTCGCGGTTTGTGAGTTAGAGCCCCGCGTCGGGCTCTGTGCTGACAGCTTGGAGCCTGGAACCTGCTTCGGATTCTGTGTCTCCCCCTCTTTCTGCCCCTCCCATGCTCATGCTCTGTCTCTCTGTGTCTGTCAATAATAAATAAACGTTAAAGAAATTTAAAAAATTAAAAAAAAAAAAAAAAGAATTAAATCATATCATTTGCAACTTCATGGATGGACCTAACGGGCACCATGCTTTATGCTAACTGCAATAAATCAGGGAAAAGATAAATACCATATGATTTAACTTATTTTCTTTTTAAAGATTTTAGTTTCAAGAAACCTCTACACTCAACGTGGGGCTTGAACTCACAACCCCAAGATCAAGAATCACATGTTCTACCGACTGAGCCAGACAGGCACCCTCCATACGATTTCACGTAAATGTAGAATCTAAAAAACAGCATAAGCAAACAAAAAACAGACTCTTATATATAGAGAACAAACTGATGACTCTTGGATGGGGTGGGGTAGAAAGAGGGTAAAATAGATAAAAAGGATTATTTATCTTATAAATAAGTCAGAAATGAAACACACAGTATGGGAATATAGTCGGTAATACTATAATAATGTTGTATGATGACAGATGACTACACTTACGGCGAGCACCGAATCATGTATAGAATCATGTATAGAATCGTGTATAGAATCACTATGCTGTCCATCTGAAACTAATATAACATTGTATCCTAATTATACTTCAGTAAAAATAATGATAATGGTAATAACAATAAGATTCTACCAACCCTTAAGAAGTTTGCAATATTTTGAATTAGAATTTGATGTTTAAAAAGTCACTAAAGAAAGTATTTTCTTTCCTTCTGTCTAAATGTGAATAGTAAATGCCCAGCCCCATTTTCCAAATGAGGTCCAAATGTGATGAGAGAGCACCATGGTATGTTTGTGACAAATCGATGTAGACATAGATTTTGTTTTCTGATTTAGCAAAACTATAAATGTGATACTGATTTCCTTACCAAGCAAATAGAGAAACCTATCACTTCGGACATCCGTACCGTTTAACCCCACCACCACATCAGACAGTCACTCCTGCCAGATACAGCTCAGACATTCTGTTAGGTTCTGTCAAAAAAGTGATTCCAGACCCTGGAATTCATCACCTCCTTAAGACCATGCTGCGGGAATGAGAGTCGGATCATTTCCGCAATGCACTGCAGTTTACTCTAATGATAAATCTCTAAACGATACTTGTGTCTGACGACTTCATAACATTGAAATGGATGCAACTGTTTCAGAAGACTAACTGGTAAGCGGTAATCAACATGCTTCCTTAAATCACAGTTTCCAATAGATCAAGAATATTTCCCCGTCTTAAATCTTAAGACTCTTACCAAAAAATATTCATATGTCAGATACAAAAAACCTTCATATCCTGATAGACCTGTACCACTCTGTAGGAACAATTTGTGTTGCTATTGAATTTTAGTATATAAACCTTTTATTGTGTTAAAATGTAATCATAAAACATACTATGCCCAAGTAATTTTCAAAATGTACCTAGTAATTTTTCAAGAATGAAAATGGAAGGGTGCCACAACCATAAATAATGTCAACTACAGCATTACAATAAGAAATGGTCCGTTGATACTCACAATGCTGCCAGCCAAATTCTATTACAAAACTTTTACATCAATTTCTAATCACAGAAGTTAAGGAAATAAAGTACATCACAAAATTTAGAAGTTGGAAAGTAAAACAAACGAATAAACATTTATGAACTCTTCACACGGTCAGTTTAAAGCAACGTATTAAACCATGAATGATGTTTCGCCACGGAAGATCGGCATCGGTTGCAGTGGCCCAGCTCTACCGCCCACAGCAGCAGGCGCACGACCTGTTAGTCTACAAGTCAGAAGACCCGGACGAACTCACTGCTGGTGAGAGGCTCTCCCTAACTCTCTGCGCTACCTGAAGCAGCCAGTGTGGCCACGCTAACGTGAAGTCTGGTAAACAAGACCGCTGAAACAGAGGAACTAACATTCTTTTGTGATAAACATACTTTTAACAGGAGGGCCAGTTGGTCATGACACCACCACCCTCTCACCATCTCCCATATACTGCCATCATAAACAATTTAGTCCTTTAATTTCTAGGGTTAGCTATGATCTGTGTTTGACATAAACTAAGATGATGGATGTCCCAAACTACACTTCTCTTCCCGAGAATTATGACACATGCACCATCTGAGAATTGTTGCAACTCGCCAAATGATGACGAACAAAAGGGCACAGCTCTCCGAACTCTGAATGCACTAGCACTGCTTCACTTTCTCCCTTCGCCAAATTCCATGAATAAATTACCATGTTTTAGCTTTACTGACATCTGACAGGAATACAATATCTTATTGGGTAAGCACCATCTCGAGAGTTCAGGTACAACAGTGAAGCTAGAAAAGTAGGCAGTCCTTTTAACAACTGCAACAATACACCATGGCCCTTAATGTTTCCACTAAAAATCAATATTTTTTTAAGACATGCTGTATCTAAGACAATAACTGAATTTTTTTTTAATTACCACGCTGCAGCAGAGTTCAAATCACCGGAACGGTGTGGACTCAGTAATGACATGGTCATTTAGTGTACGGTCTCCAGGGAAAAGTAACTGGTGCAAACCGTTGTGCCAGTTGCCTACCACCTCCCAAGGTGAGCTAACTGCTAACATGAAAAAAAAACTACCTAATAGAAACTTCACATAGTCAAGAAAATTCTATCAATGTATCAAGTCTCTTTTTTAAAAGTCTTAATTTTCAGAAATACAAAAATTATATTTCTATATATCTTACATGTGTGATTGTACCCTATTTTCTTTTTTCTATTTAAAAAAGTTTTTTAACTTCTTTTTTTATTTAATTTTGAGAGACAGAGAGACAGAGAAAGAGCAGGGAAGTGAAGAGAGAGAAGGAGACACAGAATCCAAAGAAGGCTCCAGGCTCTGAGCTGTTAGCACAGAGCCAGAAGCAGGGATCAATCCCCCAAACTGTGAGATCATGACCTGAGCCACCCAGGCACCCCGACTGTACCCTATTTTCAAAAAAAATCTTTATATACATTATTCCCACCTAATCTTCACAAAAAATCCTTTCAGGTAATACAGTGAAAACTGCCAAGAATACGCAGGTAACTTGTGTAAGTCTATATTTACTTACATAACTTGACCAATAATCCTAGGATTATCAAGTGCAAAGCCAAAGTTAAAAACCTTGGTTCCCTGCTATTCTAGAGGGTTAATAATACCAGTAATGAAAATGTGAGTTTACAAAAAAGCATAAAGAAAAATATTGCCAAACCAAAATCTAATCATGTTCTGTTTACAAAGTAAATTACAGGAGTGCAATGATCATTCTTCAGGTGAGCAGAACTTTATCAAAATAGAAAAAAAAAAACAAAAACACCTCATTACCCTGCAGGTTAACTTGTTACTCATAACCATCCCAAATAAAGGTGAAAATGTATCATTTAATTTAAGAGAGGATTCCGAAGAGTCAGTGTCAGAAAGTTCTAGCAACAAGGACTATACAAAAAGGACCTATACAAAAGTATACAGAAAATCCTTTAAGCCCTCACTTAGAACCTATTTATTGTGGTCATCTTGTTTCTCTGAGTCTCAATGATTAAAAACTGCAAAGACAGGGCGCCTGGGTGGCTCAGTCGGTTAGGTATCCGACTTCGGCTCAGGTCATGATCTCATGGCTCGTGAGTTCAAGCCCCGCATCGGGCTCTGTGCTGACAGCTCAGAACCTGGAGTCTGTTTCGGATTCTATGTCTCCTTCTCTCTCTG
Organism: Paguma larvata; assembly: GCA_030068075.1. Lineage (NCBI taxonomy): Eukaryota > Metazoa > Chordata > Mammalia > Carnivora > Viverridae > Paguma > Paguma larvata. The sequence goes on from JAINVK010001250.1 coordinate 9,778, forward strand.
ACCCTGCCCTACTCCTGCTCTGTCTCTCTCTCTCTCAAAAATAAATAAACTTTAAATAAATAAATAAATAAATAAATAAAAGCTGCAAAGACAGTAGAAACTACAGACAAATATAAGTGAGCAACAGGACAGCCTAAGGGATGGAAGAGGTTTGACCAACACAGAAGAGGCAAAGGACTGCAGGATCCCCCAAGGACCTCAAAGTAAAATAACTATACTTATGATCTCAAGTCATCAAGAAAATTAAACCGTCTTTAGTGAAATCTTTCAGAGGGGGGCAAAAAACTATATAATACAGTGAGAAAAGCTTTCTGTCAAAATTATCTTGACTTACTCTTGATACTTATGGTAGAAAGTCTAAGTTATGTGGAAAATTCTCTTGTGTTAGATAATATGCATTTAAGTGTTGTGTATTTATTTTATTAACCTATTTCACCCAGAATCCTGCAAATATTTTTAATGTTTTCTTTAAACATTAAATAATGTTTATTCTAAACATTATCCAAATGCGAACTAGAAATCACTAAGATGGTCACTGAGGATTTTGGTTCCAAGATACAAACCTACTGCGGCGTGAAACTGAGATAAAGCATCGGCTAGCTGTCCAGCTGCAAGTAATTTCTTGCCCAATTCAAGATGTTTCTCAACATCCGCATTTACTCCACATTCCGCACCTAAAAACAACAACAAAAATCAGTTAACTTTCCATGACCAAGATTCAATTCTGAATAAAGCGCTAAAAATACAATTATCTCCCTCAGGCATTTGGTCAGATGAGTCGCAGAAGCTAAAGAGTGACATAGAAAAGGTAACAATAAAGCACAGTGCTTCATTTTATAGCATTTAAGTCACCCAAAAATACACCCTGGTCATATCAAAAGAATGTAACCAGTCTCTAAAATATAACGGAAACTGCATAACCCAGTAGTAAAAATACATTGAACAACAAATCAGAATTCCTTTGTCAAACTAGAATCTCAGTTTAATGGGTATTATTATCGAGTCCACTCTAATATTCAAGTACTAATTAAGCATCTACAACACACCAGGCACTATTCTAGGTATATGGATAAAGCGAGCGAAACACACACACACATACCTCTGCCACTCACGGCACCTGACATTATGAAGGGAAGAGATAGACACGAGAAATTCATAAACTACACAGTATGTTAGGTGAGAAATACCATGGAAAAAGTCAAGCCCCGTGAGGGCGCCAGAAATGCTGGGCTTTCAGTACTAAAGAACGTGGTCAAGGGTGGGCCTCACGAAGAAGCTGACATCTGAGCAACGACAAGGGAAGGAAGGAAACTCACCAGGCCAATATGTAGAAAAGAACTTTCTAAGAGGAACCAACCAGTGCAAGGGCCCTAAGTCAGGAGAATACCAGCTTATGTTCCAGGAACAGCAGGGAGACCAGGATGGGTACCCCGGAGCCAACAAGGAAAACAGTACTGTAAGATGACGAGGTCAAGAAGCAGAGGGCCTGACTATGTACGGCTTTGGTTTCACTCCAGGTAAAATGGGGAGCTCGTGGGGAACTGTGAGTAGTGGAATGACCTGATCTGACTGACTAGGCCAGTTATCAACGTGTTACCTCTCCTCTGAATTCATCCTTCAGCATCAGGCTTTACAAATGGACTGGAGTTTTTAAGCATTTCTTCTTTATATTGAGTACAGTAAAAGGTACAAAACAGGCATGCAGGAAAGACACCTTCAGTGTCTTGTTGCCCTCTTCATTTTGTTCTGGTTCCTACTGCACGGTGCACATGGGGAGGACACCCAGGGGTTCCCAGCCCTAGCCACATGCCCCTGGGTCCAGTCCCTCAGCAACCCAGCAGCCTTGACCAGCCACTGCCTCCCAATGAAGACCCTATGCAGTCCAGGCTTTATGCCCACACACAGCACCCTGATTCCTCTCCCCACACACAGGCCAACCAACCCAGGCTCACTTACACCCGAGAGGGTTGTTTCCTGCTTGCCCAGCTACAGTGAATCAGCCCTAGTCCCAGGAACTCAGCAAACTTTATCAGCAACTTTACGGTGTACCTATACCTTTTCTAATAAGGTCTAAATCCAAGACGTGCGTAGGGGTTCCCCCCTCCAAGCTGGCCCTTCTTTGTGGACCATCTGTTGGCTCTAGAATATCCTTTAGAGCAATCTTTACATCTTTATAGTTATTCTCCTATCACAGCCTAACGATTCTTTATATTTAACTTCCCTGTTTTTTTAATTTTTTTAAATGTTTATTTTTGAGACAGAGAGAGACAGAGCATGAGTGGGGGAGGGGCAGAGAGAGAGGGAGACACAGAATGTGAAGCAGGCTCCAGGCTCTGAGCTGTCAGCACAGAGCCCGACGTGGGGCTCGAACTCACAGACTGAGAGATCATGACCTGAGCCAAAGTCGGACGCTCAACCGACTGAGCCACCCAGGCATCCCTAAACTTCCCTCTTTTAAATTACTCTGTGGTCTCTGTCTCCTGAATGGACCCAGACTTATATACAGTTGGCACTGGGGAATGGTCTTAGTAGACAGAGCCACAAAGACAGGATTTGAGGACTGGTTTGGTCATGTCCTTGAACTTGAATGCAGTTCTGAGCTCACTGTCAATGAGAAATACGATGTCTGTAGTCCATAGCAGGTATTAGAATCAGAATTAATCAAGACACCATTTGTGGTTGACAGTAATCCCATGCTAACTGGAAAACTGAGACTGTTGCACTTGACCCCAGTGACAGCAGTGATGAAGATAAGGATTGTGGTGTGGGGGGATTCTTCTGAGTGCACCAGAGCACTTTCAGAGAGAAAGCAGAAGCTCAGCTGAACCTCAGCTCAAGTCTCTCTCTGCAAGTTTCCACGTCAGAGCCCTAAAACAATCCCTTAGTTTTGGTAGCCACACAGCTGATTGAGCTGAAAATCAAATACAAAATTGAATGTAATGTGTGTAGAAGGGTGCATCTGGAAACTAAGAAGCCAAAGCATTTCTCATTTATGGTGAGCATGAGGTTACGTTATTTGGAAGTTTAGCATGATGCTAAACAGACAGTGCAGGAAAAAAATTCAGAACAGTCATCACTTGGGAAGGTGGGAGAAAGGACCAACTGGGAAAGGGCAGAAGAGAATCTTCTGGGGTGATGATAATGTTGTAATCTTGATAGAGGTATGGGTACACAGGGAGGTGCAATTATCAATACTCAGCAAACAGACACTTAAAATATGAACATTACACATTAATTTTACACCAAAAAAAGCTGCTGATGATATGCTTGTTAAAGTACTTAGGGATATTTGTACTGATATTATTTTGAAATATATACATTTCTGTTTGTGTATTTATTTTGAGTGGGGGGAGGGACAGAGAGGGAGGGAGAGAGAATCCCAAGCAAGCTTCAACTGTCAGCACAGAGCCCCTTACGGAGCTCGATCTCACAAACCATGAGATCATGACCTGAGCCAAAATCAAGACTCGGGTGATTAAGCAAATGAGCCACCCAAATGCCCCTTGAAATATATTTTTTGAAAAGAATAATGGGTAGATACAGAAATGCCTGGATGAATATGGGTTAAAACCAAGTATGGTAATTATATTAACAGCAGAATCCAGGTGATGGCTATAGGAGCATACACTATAAAATTCTTCTAACTTGGTGAAATGTTTAGTGATAAAATTTTCGAGAAAATACACAATATAGTGTTGTCATGGGGGAATACACCAGGGCACTCTAAGGGCACAAGTTTGGGCACCTAACACCTGTAGTTAAGTAAACTTTAAAATCAGGAGCGCCTGGGTGGCTCAGTGGGTTGAGCGTCCAACTCTTGATTTCAGCTCAGGTTGTGATTCCAGGGTCATGGGATCGAGGCCTGTGTCAGGCTCTGTGCTGAGTGTGGAGCCTGCTTTGGATTCCTAAGATTCTCTCGCGCGCGTGTGCGCGCGTGCCCCCACAGTTCCTCTCCCTTGCTCTCTCTCCCAAAAATAAATTTTTAAAAAATGAAAAAAAATGTCAATTTCTCAGCCACCCTAGTCACAGTTTAAGTGCTGGAAAGCTACTGGCTAGTATAGGAAACAGTGCAGATAATACAGAACATTTCCCATCATCATAGAAAGTTCTACTGGACAGCACTGAGGCGGGGTTTACTGAAGTATCACCTGAAATCCAAAGGAAAAATGGGGAGAATACCGCCTATATGAAAAAGCCTTAAGAGGGGAAAAAAACAACATTCCAAACACAAAGAACATCACATTTAAATGCCCAGAAGGAAGAGAATTAGTGAGGCTTTCAGATAAATTAACGTTTCAGCTATCTCTCCTCTCCATCATGATTTAATTATTCTGGAGTGGGTCACTTTAACGCTAGGTGGGTCTCATAAATAGCCAGCAGGGAAGCCAGACACCATAAGGTGTCCCTTTACAATAATCCAGACGGCATGATGGTGATCTGAGTGTGGAGTAGCAGCCGCAGTTTTTTTCTTCTGGAAAAAAAAGAAGAGTAGATTGCTCAGAGGAACAGGAGAGAGAAAGATGACTACACATGGCTTACGGCGGCTGTCTGGATGTGGAGGGCAAGTGAAGAAGGAGCAGGAAGGAGTCCAAGGTCCCGGATACCCACAGCAACGTGAGCAACCGTGTGAGCCTGCCGCCTTTCCTCAAAAGCAACTGAACTCTTTACGTCATCTAATACGGCAGAGAGCTGCAAGAAATGCACTTTGTCTTGCTGTTTGCCCTACTAAACAAAGTAGCTTTGTGTTCCTAGTTTCTGTGCAGTGTCTTATTACCTTGGCTGCCTGCTGGACCCCCTCCACACAAGGAAGGAAGGAAGGGAAGAAGAGGAGGCAGGAAAGGAGAAAACCTTAACTTGATGACCTCAAAAGCTTAGGGTCCTGCAGAGCCCTGTTTGTTTGGGGCAACAATGTGAAGACGTCTACCTTATTTAAGAGTGTGTGAGTAACATGTAGAGAAATTAGTGGGAGTTTTCAATGGGCTGGGAAAGCATTATTTTTTTGAAGGTTTATTGATTGTGGGGGAGGGGGAGAACAAGCAGGGGAAGGCAGAGAGAGAGGGAGAGAGATCATTCCAAGCAGGCTCTGGGCCGTAGGCGCAGTAAGATCCCAGGAACCATGAGATGGTGACCTGAGCCAAAATCAAGAGTTGGACGCTCAGCTGACTGAGCCTCCCAGGTGATGTGAGAAACAAAGGCAGGAAGAAATGGCAGATAAAATCAAACTTCCTTATAACCCCCAACCCATTAACAACTACTTGAGGCTGGCAGAGTAAAACTTTTCTCCAGGAACTCCCTACAGTTTTAATGCTAATCCTTCGCTAGAGGTAAAAACTACCTTAGCTTGACAATAGCAAGGCCTCCAGTATCCTGTGAGTCTCTAGCATATGAAAATCTCTCTGGAAATTTCCCCTAGAGTTTACCTTCCCCCAACTCCCAACTATATAACCAGCCTCTCCACAGGGTCCGGGGCAGCTCTCCCTGCCCACGGAGTCTGTCCCTGTGCTTTAATAAAATCACCTTTTTTGCACCAAAGATGTCTTCAAGAATCCTTTCTTGGCTATCGGCTCCAGACCCCACAAACCCCACTATCAACCCAAAACCTCATCACCAGACACCCCTATTTTTCCCGTTACAAATAAGAATATAGGCTCTTGCTCTGAAAATTCACTACGCAATAATGATTCAGAAACCAGTTATACTCTGATAGTGAGGGTCACCTGCAGTTCACCTGCAGTTCCACCTAATTCCATACTATATCCGAACATATAATCTGCTTTTCATAATGGAGACCATGGAAACCAATGTGTTTCATTAGACAAAGGTTACTGAATACACACTATGTGTAAAACTGTGGCCACATCAGAGATGAACAGGGTGGTCTTCTTCAAAGAGGCAGTGAGGAGAAGCCCTCAGGCTGTGGCCATTTAGGCGAATGCCCTAGCCTGCAGCTCTCCCGTGACTCTGGAGAAAGGCTGTTTTTGAACGTTACACTGGCATCTCTGTCACATAGTGAAGTATTTGCAGAATATATAATATGAAGAAGACACTGACTTCAAAATAATCTTGAAAGGAAAACGAAAGTATAAGTGAAATAAGAGTGGCATGTTGATATTTTTGAAGCTGGCTGACAGCACACCATAGTACATAATACTATTCTCTCTACTTTGGTATATTTTTAAAATTTTCCCAAATCAAGTTTTTAAAAAATTTAAATCTCTTCAATAAAAAAACTGGCTTATAAAAATCTCTTACATTGGGGCACCTGAGTGGCTCAGTGGGTTAAGCATCCGACTTCGGCTCAGGTCATGATCTCACGGTTCGTGGGTTCCAGCCCTGCATCAGGCTCTGATGCTGACAGCTTGGAGCCTAGAACCTGCTTCAGGTTCTGTCTCCATCTCTCTGCCCCTCCCCTGCTCATACTCTCTCTCTAATATAAAATAAAACATTAAAAAAAAACAACTCTTACATTAAAAATGTTTTGAAGTCAGTGGACCGCAGGAACTAGCACATGAGACTACCTCCCAACAAGCTCAAATTTACAGAAGTTATTTAAAGAATAAATGCATAACCTTGCTGGGGAAAAATTTTTTTTTAAACAAGAGGGCCACCAGAAAAACAGAAATCCTAGGGGGGGAAATGTAGAAAGGACAAGATAGGGTTAGTAGGCAAAAGCACATCCAAACACCTTCCCGAGGAATGTGTGCCAAGGAGGGGGTTGCAGTCCTTTGTGCTGCCAACTCCGATACAAGGAGAAGGAGGATTTCCTGGAGTTCCCAGCCTCCAAGCCAGACAATCAGCCTTCTCCCACAAGCAGCATCCACACTGGCCATAAGCAATTCTGAAATTTACAAAGATAATCATAAAATCAATCTTTAAGAAACCAACACCAAATAAGAGAATTTAGAGGGGGGAAGTTGGTGGAACAAACAGGAAAAAAATTCTAAAAATGAATAGACATACCATATTTTACAATGAAGTCAGGAAAGAAAAGCAAAATAACCCTGCCTCCTTTCACGGCAGACTGTGAAGCTGGGGAGATTCTGACAGGCCTGAGGATGTTGGATCTCACTGTCCTCCTACCCTTGGACCTTCCCCCCAAGCACTTCGATAAATTGGTTTCATCCCTCCCACCCCCAAACACAGCAACAAAAACCCTGCATCACTTGTTAAAGTGTCGTTCAAATGGACAGCATTATAATCAGATACTGCAGAGAATATAGGTGATATAGGTCCTAAAATTTAAAACAGTCCTCATCTTTTATAGATTCTAAAATATTTATGAATGAAATGATAGCATGTATGATGGGTTTCAAAATAATCCATGGGTGTAGATGAAAGAAGATCAGTCATGAGTAGGTAACTGTTAAAGCTAGTAGATGGGTACCTGGGGGTTCATATATCATTCCCCACTTTTGTAAATGTGTATAATTTTCCACAATAAAATTTTATATTAAATATCTTTAAGGAATTGAGGTGGGATACTAAAACAGTTAACGATAGCTCATTTTCATTTTTTAAAGATGATTTCTAATATAAGCTATCCATCCATAAACATTTATAGTGCCTAGTGTAAAACACAAAAATTTGTGCATTGTGTAGGGAGAAATATGTGTACAGAAGCCGTGGTGAAGTACAGTAGAGAATGACCAAGATTCAACTAAGAATGGTGAGAGCACTGTATGTGAACTCTGGAACAATCCAGCCCATTACAGGGGGCGCAAGTCATTACAGGGGCATGTCGATGGGATTCTGTGTATTCTCAAAATTCAGGGGGTATGAAGGCGGTAGTCTTCAAACTGGCATGAAGGTTTCATTTCAAACACTTTCCTAACACATTTTCTTAAAGGGAGGATCAGATCAATGTACTAAATACAGGATTCCAGACTGCTTGACGTGGGAAGAAATTTGGGCATGAGAGAAACTATTAGTGAAAATGCTTTCCTAATCCAACTATGAAAATGTTTAACAGGAAAGATGTAACACAAAAGGACTTAAGAACCTACTATGGGCTGGAGGGGAAACATCTTTCATAGTCTTACAACTCAGAAAACTGAGGTTTATTTTTTTTTAATGTTTATTTATTTTTGAAACAGAGAGAGACAGAACATGAGTGGGGGAGGGGCAGAGAGAGAGGGAGACACAGAATCTGAAGCAGGCTCCAGGCTCTGAGCTGTCAGCACAGAACCCCGACACGGGGCTCGAACTCACAGACTGTGAGATCATGACCTGAGCCGAAGTCGGATGCTCAACCGACTGAGCCACCCAGGTACCCCAGAAAACTGAGGTTTAAAGAAGTTACCCATCCTGCTGGAAGACTCACAGTATCTGTCAAAACAAGATTCGATTCCAAAGCCCAACTTTCTTTTCAGCACAGCCCGTGATCCTTTTCCCTATATAATCTACGCTGGGTGTCCCACAGTTTCTAAGCCCTGTATGCTTCATTCACTCAACCCATCATTTAATTTAACATTTTAGCACAATAGTTTCCAACTTCCAAGGCTGACTGGAACCTAAGGCTAGTGGGAGGCAAGAATGCATTTGCAAAGCTCTTTGAACTATTCTATCAAGTCATTTAGGGTCAGACACTCCTTACTGAGTCATTGTGGTTTCCTGCTTTCACGGTGGTTGGAGGAACTGGAGCTCAATACCCAACTGACTCTCCACCACCTCCTCACAAGTGCCCTCAGAAGACCCCTCCTCCTTGGCTACCCATCACAATCATGCATTCCCCTCACAGGTGCCCCAGAACCACAACCAGGACCCAGAGACCACCATCAACTGCCAGACCCACCTGGAGCTCCATGCCTCCTACTTCTAACTGCCCCTGTCTTTCTACTTTGAACCCAACGGTGTGGCTCTGAAGAACTTTGCCAGATATTTTCTTCCCCAATCTCAGGAGAGGAAACGTACTAAGAAACTGAAGAAGCTTCAGAACCAACCAGGTGACCAAATTTCAAATCTTTCAGGAGATCAAGAAACCACACCGTGGTAAGTGGGAGAGCTGGCTGAGGCATTGGAGTGTGCAAGTGTTACCCTTGGAAAAACGCAGAAATCTGTCACTACTGAAACTGCACAACCCGGTGACTGACAAAAATGACCCCTACTTATGTGACTTCATTGACATTAATTACCTTAATGAGCAGGTAAAATCCATCAAAAAATGGGGGCCCCAGAAGCTGGTATGGCAGAGTCTCTCTCTGATAAGCGTATCCTGGGAGACCAGAGACAATGACAGCTAAGCCTTAGGCTGGCTCCATGGGGTTGACTTCCCTGGTCACCAGAAGTAAGCATGCACATTGAAGTTTCCTTTTTTACTTTTCTGTAAACTATACCAATACTTCCACTTAAGTTATTTCATTTGAACCGTTCCCTCATATCAATTTAATTTGGTATATACCCTCCAAAAAGCTATGCCATATTCTCACCCCAAAAGTTACGTTACTCTTCAAACTAAATTTCTCTCACCTTCTAGGATCAAAACAGGTGTGCAGCACTTCTCTATCCCTTCTAAATAGAACTCAGATCTTTATTATGTTACACTTTGTCCAATATAATTTCCATTTAATGTGATAAGTAAACACCACCTCCTCTACAAGAACTTTCCAGGGCCTACTCCAATCATCCAGAAGGAATGATTATGCCTTCGGTGCACCTTGGCCACATTCCCGTGACAGACCCTGCCACAGCGTAAGAGCTGTTGCATAGGCGCCTTTCTCCCTGCAAGAGGGGGCGTGCCTTCTAACTGGGATCTTCTCTCACCTTCTTCCAAATCCGACCCCTGTGCTGCTGCCAAAGCAATCCCTCAAAAGTGCACTCCTAATAAAAATGATGCAGTATTTTCACATTGCTGGCTAAATTCAACCTAAATCCCTCTGCAGATCTGGGGCGTCTGGGTGGCTCAGTCAGTTAAGGGTCCAATTCTTGATCTTAGCTCAAGTCTTGATCTCAGGGTCATGAGTACAATCCCCATGTTGGGCTCCACACTGGGCATGAAGCTTACTTAATAAAAATAAATAAATAAATAAAAAATAAATAAATAAATAAATAAATAAATAAGTTAAAAAATAAATAAAAATTTTTTAAAAATAAAAATGAATCCCTTCAGATCTGAAGGCAAACAAGACCCTTCATGATCGATCCCATGACGTGGGTCCAGTCTCATCACGACCCTCACTCCTCCACCTCTTACTCTACACTCCTATTGATAATGAACCGGTTGTACTTCCCTGAACATGTGGCGTATTCTCATGCCACATCCCTTTGCACTTGCTGTTCCACGAAAAGGCAAAAAGGCCGTTCCCACTCGCCCCCAGGGAAATTTCTACTCCATCAGGATTCTGCCCTCAAATGCTGGCTCTTTTGTGAGACCTTCCCCTAACTACTGCAGTGAGAGGGTGGGTGGGAGAAAGCAAGCCCCTTCTGTGCTCCTCTGATGTCTCCAAAAGTACGACTTTAAGTTGCAATACCACGGTCTCAATATACTGACCTTCACAGTATGCTGGCCTCTCACAACCCCTGAGACTCCAACCGAGGTAAAGAGCAAGTTTGAGAGAAGAAACCATCTTTTCTTCTTCCTATCACCTAATTCAGTACCTTGAACACAGTGCACGCTCAATATTCACTGAGGATGTAAACATCTCCCTTCTTAAATGTATATCACACGTCATCAGCATAATAAAATCCAATGTCTGGTTCCTTCGCTGGTTGTGGCTATGAAGCAAGTGGTTCGACAGCTCCCCTGGAAGCAGGGCCAAACCCCCCGAAGTATTCTCAAGCAGCTGCAGATCTGAAACAATTCTGTCTGCACAATGTTCAACACAACCCCCTGCTGACTAGAGTAACTTCAAGCAGGAATCCCTTCAGACCCCAGAAAGTCTGTTCCTTTTTGTAGAAAAACGAATCTGTGGATGGTTTTCTAAGCCACTTCTCACGAACCAGTGAATATTCAAAGGAGAACTAAATTTGAAGCCTTGTAGAAAATCTTATCCCTAAACACGTGCCATACTAAAATTCTACTTTTGTCAATCCATAACATGTATCTCTCTGCATTTTCATAAATTTCTATTTCACAAAAATATATGTATTTTATATACACTGGCAGCAGCATACAACAAAATACTTAGTGTAAAAGCTAAAAAAAAGAATAGAATCCAAGATACATAATAACAAGTACCAAATCAAACTAATACTACCAAAGATTTCTTTTTTTTAATCATCTTTTTCTTTTTTTTTTAATGTATATTTATTGTCGAAAGAGAGAGAGGGAGAGAGAAACAGAACATGAGCGGGGGAGGGGCAGAGAGAGAGGGAGACACAGAATCCAAAGCAGGCTCCAGGCTCTGAGCTGTCAGCACAGAGCCCGACGCGAGGCCCGAACTCACAGACTGCGAGATCATGACCTAAGCCGAAGTCGGCCGCTTAACTGACTGAGCCACCCAGGTGCCCCCTACCAAAGATTCTTAAAGACACTAATCTGTAGAAAGAAAAGATTATTTCTAAATCATGGCTGTTTTTGTAGTATCTCAACCCTATTTTGAGCCATGTATACTTTTTATTCCTTTGCCACATACTGGGAGACAGTGACAATGAGCTATCTCCTGTTTTTTGATTAGGCAACCAAACATCATGCCATTTCCTAATCATCATGAAACAGTAGGTTTCTCCTTAAACGAGCATAACCACAGACCAGCAAAATATACAGGAAGCATAAGAAAAAAGGTAGAGTAGTTAAGTCCTTCAATGAAGTTAGTCCTAGAATCTATCATACTTTGGAGAACAAAAATAAAGAATTTTAAGAAATGTAAAGTTGAGGGGTTAAGAATATGATGTGGTGAGAATCACAATCAAGACTCGAAGAACAAGAACAAAACCGGCCAGAAGAACTAGGGTCGAAGATACTAAGGTTCAAGCTAAGTCCCGGTGACAGCGCCAGTAGCAAGCCCAGGGTGGTTATTCGGGTTGGAGCACTTCGAATGTGAGGGATGAGAGGGATCCCTGGCTGGCTCAGTCAGTACTGCGTGGAACTCTTGATCTTGGAGCTGTGCGTTCAAGCCCCATATTGAGTGTAGAGCTCACTTAAAAAAAAGAAGAGAAAAGAAAAGAAGAGAAGAGAAAAGAGAAAACAATGTGAGAGATGAGGAAAGCCCAAAGGTCATTCTACGAAGGCACATGAAGCCAAAAAAAAAAAAAAAAAAAGACAAAATACTATCTATAAAAGATTTGATCTGAATCCAAGATTAAACCAAGAGGGAGCAGAGTCTGAAAGAAGTCTCATGGCAGAAACACAGAAGAAGTGGAAATCGGCCACAGGAAGAGCAAGAAGCGCATTATCTTTGCAATTCCCCAGTCAGCTAAGGACCAATGACAAGAGTTTCAATTAAAAATACACTGATTTGGAAACCCTAACAGTCATTATGACCTAAAAAGTGATTCAGCTAAAATTAAAAGAAAAAAGGCTGAGTGGTCGTGCAGTACATCTGAACTAAATGTCTGCACTGAAATCTTCCTTAGGTGAACTAGGGAAATAAAATCTACTGTAACCAGGTTTGCTCAATTCCACGGGACATTGTCTGTCTTTGCTTCGATTAACTGTGAAGGCATAAACGTTGTGATGGGATCCCTTGCTCAAGGAACTTAGAAAATAAGTTTCAAGGGTCCCTGCAAAAAAAAAAAAAAAAAAAAAAAACCAACAACAACAAAAAAACCCAGCTCAAATAGTCAACTTCACTCACCAATTTAAAAAATATTTAATGCACATCTATTTCATCTCGATGTGTTTTACGTACAGAGATAAAAGCTCTTTCCACAAAGCTTATATTCTCGAGATAACAGGCAAGAAAAATAAATGAGATAATTCAGACAATGTGAAGTTTTATGAAGAAAATTCAAAAAGATAAGCAGAGACAATGTATTAACTGAAGGAGAGTGTGCTTTTAACATAGTATGTCAGGACAGGCCTCTCTGAAATATGAATGTTCATTTGAAGACCTCATCTGAAGCTTTCCAGACTGTGGGAACAGTAAGAATCAAGACTCTCAGTCAGGAATGAGGTTGGCGTTTGGAAGTAAAAGAAGTTGGTGTGGTGGGAGCCGACTGATGAGCGGATCAGGATGAAAGAGGTGTAAGTAAACAGTCAGATACGTAAGGCTTTGTGGTATCAGTAGAGTAACAGTTGAAGAGAGAACAGAAGAGGAGGAAATAGAGACTATCGACAACTCTTCACAGTCCTGCCGTCTAGAGGGAGTTCAGAAGCTGAAGGGACACACGACGTCAAAGAACAGTTGAGGGTGAAAACACTACAGCACGTTGGAGTGCTGATGTCAAGGATCCCACGGAGGAGAAGAAAGTGATGACACAGGAGAGAAACGATAACTACAGGAGCAATGCTTTCAGAAGATAAGAGCAAGTGGGATCCAGGACATTAGTCTAGGAATCGGATTTTGCCAGGAATAGAGATGCTTTATCCATTTTAATATAAGAAAAGTAGCAAACTGGGCACAGATACAGGTAAGCTGGTGACTTCAGTAGGAGAAAGGAAAGGAAACTGCCTTGTGACAGCTTTCATTTTCCCAAATAAAGAAAGACAAGGTCTAAGAGAATGAGGTAAAGGAAGGGAAGAGAGGGGGGTCACATTGGAGATTTAAGGAAAGAAAAGGTTTGAAATGCAGGTTCTCCAGAATAGACATACTAAGCAACTGTAGGAATGTTGGTAGTATTGAGTGTGCATTTGAAATTGAGATTATATCTTAAAATGAAACCCATCAGCAAGGTTATCTCCATTTTTCTCCAGCCATGTTCAACTCAGGTACAACGAACAAGTTTGCCAAGTTGGACTGAAGAGGTGTTGAATTTGGCCAGGTGAGTAAAACAAACGAATACAGAGGCAAGGAAATTAAAGGCTGTTTTCAACGGACTGACTACAAGGGGGACCACTAAATCTAAACTGAGAAAGGAGGGGAAAAATATATCTATTTACAAAGCATGTATTATACCCCCAAGTGGTCTGTAAACTCAATGACAAAAACCATGAGTTCCACACCATGTGTATCTCATCAGAAAGCACCACAGTGTAAGCCTCTGATGACTGATTTAAAAGCATCTTTCCCGTATCCAGAACTCCAAATGACATGAATTCATCAAATTTACAAAACAAAACAAAAATAAACAAAAATTTTTAAAAACAGCCTTCTAAAGATCTTGAAAGAAAAATAAATCTACAACTGAAATGTCTTGGTTCGAAAGAGCAGGTGATGGGTTCCCACGATATTTCCATATAAACAAAGATAGACTGCTGGACATTAATCAAAGGAAAACCATGACACTAGAAATTCAACTGAACCACAATTAATACACTTCATACAAGAAAATACAGCCTAATAATTACTACTAGGAACCCCATCAGAGAACGACCTGTCCTGAACTGCATTTCAGGCTCTTGTTCAGCAAATACTAACTAGTCAAGTAAGTTGAACTTTTACACTAACTATGGCATATCACATTAAAACAATTCTAGAAGCTATCTGACCATCTGCTAAAATACTTAGTATAGGGGCATCCAGATGGCTGAGTTGGTCAAGCATCGAAACATGGTCTTGAAGTTCATGGCTCAGGTCATGGTCTTGAAGCTGATGAGTTAGAGCCCGGCCTCAGGTTCTGTGCTGACAGCCTGGAGCCTGCTTCGGATTCTGTGCCTGCCTCTTCTCCCTTCTCTCTCTCTCTCTCTCTCTCTCTGTCCCTCCCCTGCTCATGCCCTCTCTCTAAACACACATACATACATACATAAAATAGTATATATAAATTACTAAAAGTCACTCGTTTTCCCTGCTTTTCATTTTTTCTTTCCGAAAATAAATAATGTCCAAAAATCCTAGAGAAGACAAAACATACTTTCAGTAGGCTAGGCGAATATAAAAATTACCAATATCGCTTATATTAAAAAATGTCCAATTATTCTTTTCCTATGGCCAAATAAACGGTATAGTCAGGTCGGTTCAGTGAAATAAAGAAAAATTGAGTCCCGGCAGCATGTTACGAAGAAAAAGAGTTAAAAGATTTGGTTCCCAGGCTGTGCCCCTACTCCCTACTCAAGACACCAAACAGAATAAACCATTAGCAAAGAATTAAAATAGCTACGTTATCTGTAACACGAGAATACTAGATACTACTAAAGTTTTCTTTCTGTTCCAAAAATTCTATTCCTAACCTAGTGCTTTGGACGCACTTCTTTCAAGGGCCTTTTTGAAAGAGGGTGCTAAAAGATGTGATCTTTCAATTCATAAGACTGTTACAGTTTCTTTCTTTGGATTACAATTAACAGAAAAGCCTGGAAAAAAAAACCAAAGAGGAGTATTTTTAAATCAGAAAAAAACTAGGCCAACCCAGCTAATTACTGGTGACCCTCTCCGTCCCATGCAGCTAGTTGCTTCACACCCACTCTTCCCACACCTTCTCTCCTCCAGTTCCTCTCCCTCCAAACCTCAGACCTCAATCCCCCTGAAGGACCTGAGGTTACTGAAACCAAACACGACTTATTCTGGAAAACAGGAGCGAACGGTTTGCCAACTCGGGTAGGAGGTTCTTTCTTATCTTTACAGCCTCATCACCAAACTTAGTGTCTAGTACACGGCGGACACCTAATTTTACTCCTCTATATGACTTATTAGACCAGTGATTTCTTTTTAGAAATGCAAAATTTCAGGTCCCCCCCAGACCTACTGAATCGAAAATGCAGGTAGGGGGACCTAGCATTCAGTTTTAAAAAGCCCTCCAGGTAAGATTTTGATGCACACTCAAGTTTGAGGGCCACTTTTAAACATGCCGGGAAACCAACTTTCTGTTCATCACTGCCTCTGGCCAACAAACAAACGAAATGCTGATTTTTCTCAGCAGCCCCCAGTTACAAATGCTTGGGCCCACATGATGCTGTCAACCACTTAATTTCTGTCTCCAGCCTGCACACAGGATGAACTTCAGAGTCGAATAACTGAGTTTAACTTACGGCTCTTAGATTTAACAGCTCTGTGACCTTACAGCTACACTTAATTAAAGGCATCCGTAAAGGAGGAATAGTATCAAATACCTCCATGAATAAGAGATCACTTATAGAAAGGTGCCTGGCACACAGAAGACCTTTAATAAATTTAACATCTTTTCCCTTTCTTCCCTACCACCTGCACCGAGTCCCTCTACTTCATACAGGCAAGGCTCCAGAAGAACCGCACTCCGGCTCTCCTATACAGAAAATCTCCCCAATGAAGTTTTTCTTCTGGAAAATACTGTAGGAGGGAAATGAAGTCCCCCAGAACCAGGGGCACTTGGGTGGCTCAGATCTCACTGTTCAGGAGTTTGAACATGTCAGGTCCGCACTGACAGTGTGGAGCCTGCTGAGGATTCTTTCTCTCTCCCTCTCTCTCTCTGCCCTTCCTTTCTCTCTCAAAATAAAGAAATAAATTAAAAAAAAAAAAAAAGAGTTCTACAGAACGAAATACAGGACAGCAATTCCAAAAAGGTAGTCCAAAAGCTAGCAGGAAAAGCAAGTCACATAAAAGTGTGCACTTTCATTAAGAAAAAGAAAGAAGCATTAAGTGGAACATAGGCAACTTTCTCTTAAGTGGTCAAAATAAATCGCCAGCAGTGGATGGACAGAAATATGACACTGGGGTTGGTGGGGGGGGGGGGTGGTGGTGGTTAGTGTTAGAAAATCCAAGAGAACTGGAATACATACAGGACCCATATTAAAGCGGTCCAGGCATTCAAATCTCATTCCCTAGACTGTCCGGAACAACATCAATGTCAAATTTTGTCCCAATATTGTCACGCTATACGTTCTGATTTTTGGTTCAAAAAAGAATATGGTCACCAGGAAAACGACATGAATGAAGTTAAGAATCTTGAGGGGATTTTACCATAAAAAAGTCCCAACTTCGGCTCCTCACTCCCTCTAAATCTATCATTAAGTCTCATAATGAAACATGTGACCCCTTGACTACTAGCCCTTTGCATAGGAATGGAAGTCGATCAGTGACTGTGATAGGTCATTATGCCGAATTATTTGTCACAGTCACCAGGATGGAAGAATTAGTTCAGTTGGCACCTTCAGCTTTAATTCTTACGCCACTCGCTGCCATCTAGGATGGGACAGCCCTCTACTTTTGCTATTATGTTGAGTAGTTAACAATCCAGACCGTAGGACCCGAGCGAAATTTAAGCGTCTGTGCCTTTCAAGGGGTGCCTTCTCCGCCCCCCCTCCCCCGAGAACTCGGAAGAAGGAAAGCCAGCCCTAAGCTGAAGGACACCATGCTGGGCACAGTAAAACCACAAACTTAGTGCCTTGCCCTCCGGAACCTTGAATTCCAGCACCGGCTCCTCCAAGCAACAACCAAACAACTTCTATCCACCGCAGATGGTTACTCAACTTTTTTCAGTCAACACTGTCCCCCCGCTTCACGCAGCCGGACGCATTCCCCCCTCCCTCCGAAACTCCAAAACGAAAGAAGCCTCCCCTTTGGCCACCTTTACCGCCTCCTCCCAGCACCACTGACCAAGTGTCCCAAGGCGCCAAGCGAGGGTCCCAAGCGAGGCCGGGGCCCGACGGCTGCTCCAGTCTCCGCGTCCCAGGACACGCCCGAAGTCGCTGCCGGGTCCCCGCTCCCCTAAATTCTCTCGATCCCCTTCGGCCCCTCTCCTCCTTCCAAACCCGCCGTCCCCGCCCGGCGGCCCGCCGGTCCCACCAGCTCGTCCCTAGACAAACCCGGAACACGGCGCCGGCCCCCGCCCTGGGGCGGGCTCAGGCCCAGCCGGTCCGCGCGGAGTCCCCGGCTCCCGCCCCGCGGCCCGGACCGCCGGAAGACTCGCGCCAGGACGCAGGCGAGGAAGCGCCAGGGGGCCTGGCCCGGGCGCCCGCTTCCCCCGGCCAGAGCAGGGCAAGACTCACCTTCGTACTGCAGGTCCACCAGGACTAACAGGAAGGGGAACACCGAGCCCAGCCGGCTGGTCACAGAGCCGGGGGCCACCATGTCCGAGGGCGCGGGCAGTGAGGAGGAGAGACGGTGCGGGGCCCACCAGCCCCGCCGGCGTTCAGGGTGCAGCTGCGCCCGCCCGCGGTCGGCTCTCGCTCAGGCCTAAGCGGCAGCTGGCGCCCACCAGAGGAAGGCAACTATGGGCGGGGCCCGGGCGACGCTACGCCCCGAGCGCCGCCGCCGCCCAATCGCCTTCTTTCCGGCCCCGCGCCTACTGGGCTCGCCGGGATCGTGGTTCGCGCTGATAGGCTGCGGGGACCGCCGCCCCGCCCCATCTCTGATAGGACAACGTGGAGGCACGAGACGAGGCAGCGTCCGCTGGTCGTGGAGCTGTCAGGGAGCTCCAAACGGCCGCGGCCAGCGGGAGGGAGGCGGCCGGGGCGGCTGTGTGGCGGACGCCGAGTCCGCATGCGCAGGCCGCGAAGGCTTTCCGACCGGGTCGCTCCTGGAGCCGGAGGTTAGCCAGGAAGAGGTTTTCCGGTGTGCTATTCGGAAAGCAAGGTAAAGCCGCCGCGTCCGTAACGAGAAGGCCAAGCCAGGTCCCAGGAAGTCCGAGCGCCTGAAGTGGAGATCTCGGAATGGACCGGCGAACTGCAGGGTCTCGGAGCGTGCTACCTCCAGCCGAGCGTCTGGGAACGAGTACAGACTCCCCTGAAGAGTGCGCGAGAAACGACCAGAGGCCCAAGCTTGGTAGAGGAGGGTGAGCTGATGGAGCCTGGAGCATTTCAGGGACAGCCGGGCAGAAATACATTAGAGACCTGAGGCCCGTGAAGTTGGTCTGGAAACCTGGGAACCCCCTTCCCACCACTGGCCAGCGGACCAGCGTGCCCAGAAAAGAGAACAATTCTGGAAGATTCTGTAAAGAAGTCCCGAGGGAGGCACAGCAGTTAAAGAGAGCAAGGGGGTCTGGAGACTAGCCAATGTCAACCATAAGGGGAGGTGGAGACTTGTTAGGACAGATCTTGCATCATGTCTTCATCAGAGAAAACTCAGCAAGAGAGATGGGAACTTGAACAAATTAAGATTCATGTTACTCACTTTAGCGTTAAGTTTGTTCAAAGCCACTTTCTCTGGTGTCCCCAACACAATCCGGCTCGCAAGCCGTACACCAGCGATGTTTTAGGCGAGTAAGACAGTAATGCTTTTCTGTGTTTATTGCCAAGCATAAACCTATTACTTTACCAATAAGTATAAAAATGAGTATTAAATAAAACGCTCATGTAATATTATAATAAATAGATGAATCTTTGGACAGTTGGGATGAATTAATATTGATTTTTTAAACAGCTCTATGTCCACCCCCATGTTCATTGCACCACTACTTTCAATAGCCAAGACATGTAAACAACTTGAGCACCATTAACAGATGAATTAATGGATAAAGAAAATGTGGCACACCTGCATGACTATTATTTAGCCATAAAAAAGGAAATCCTGCCATTTGCAACAACATGGATGGACCTTGTGAGCATTATGCTAAGTGAAATAAATCGAAGAAAAATAAATACTATATGATCTTATCTGTGGACTCTAAAAAACTCAGATAGAACAAATTGGAGGTTGTCAAAGGTGGTCAAAAGTTTCAAACATCCAGTTACAAGAGAAGTCCTGTGAATATAATGTACAACATGAAGAGTATTGTTAACAATTATACTGTATTTGAAAAAGTAATAATACTGTATTGTATATATGGAAGTTGCTAAGAGTTCTCATCACAAGAAAAAAATTGTAACTGTGGTGATGGATAGTAACTAAACCTATAATCATTTTGTAATATGTGCATATATCAAGTCATTGTACACCTACAACTAATACGATGTCATATGTCAATTATAGCTCAATAAAAAATGTAAAAATTGGGACAGTTCTATGTCTTCTGATTTTTGATTATATGAAATTAATGATAAAATGTCTTATATACAATGGGTAAACTCTTCAAAACAAACTTTCTAAAGTAAATTCTAATAGTCGATGTCTTTATAAAGGTTTTTTGGTGAAAATAACACAAATCATAAAGACTTTATTATTTTCCAGATTCTATATCTATACATTTATATATCTAAATATCTAGATATCTAAATGTTTAATATAGATATTAATACCTAAATATCTCATATCTAAATTATCCTTACCTCCAAATCCAAGCATAGAAACAATTGCACTTACAAACACAATATTTAAAGGACAGATAATGTCAAAATGGATAATAAAAGAAATAGCATGAATCAATTATAAGCTGTCTACATGGTATGATGAACCTCCCATTATGATCAGTCGATTTCAACAAAGATGCCAAGACAATTCAATGGGGCAAAGGTAGTCACTTCAACAAATGATACTAGAACAACTGGATATCCATGTGCAGAAGGATGGAGTTGAACCCTTTCTGAACTTAGACCATACACAAAAACTAGCTCAAGTTGGATCATAGACCGAAGTATAAAATCTAAAACTATAAAACTCATAGAAGAAAATAGTAGTACATCTTCACATTCTTAGGTTAAGTAAAGACTTCTTAGACACAACACCAAAAAGACAAGCACAGAGGAATAATTAAAGTGGATTTCATAAAAACTTAGATTTTTGTGTGCTTCAAAGGATGCCATCAAGAAAATGAAAAGACAATACACAGGATGGAAGAAAAAAATGCAAATCATAGATTTGATAAGGGAATTGTATCCAAAAAAATTTACATGTACATATATCCTTTTACACAACTCGAGAATAAAAAGACAACCCAACTAAATGGGCGAATAATCCGAACAGGCATTTTTCAAAAGAATATATGTAAATGGCCAATAAGTACATGAAAAAAACAGTCCAATTTCCCATTAGGGAAATGCAATTCAAAACCACAATAAGGTACCACTTCACACTTGATAGAATGGCTGTAACCAAGAGGAACAATATCAACAGTTGGTGAGGATATGGAGAAATGGGAATTTTCACATTTTGCTATTGGGAATGTAAAATGGTACAACCACTGGAGAAAACAAACATCAAAACGTTAAGCGTAGACTTACCGTACCACCCAGCAATCCACCCCTAGATACGTAGTTAAGAAAACTGAAACCCTGTTCACACAAAATCTTGCTCCATGGACATTCCTAACTATTATATGATCAAAAGTAGAAACAGTTCAGGTGCCCGTCAGCAAGAGAGTGGGTAAACTGTGCTAAATCCATTCAATGAAATATTATTTGGCTATAAAAAAGGAATAAAGGGCTGATACATGTTACAACATGAATGAACTTTGAGGAAAATTATGCTAAGTGAAAGAATCTGGTCACAAGAAGCCACGAACTGTAGACTTCCATTTATGTGAAATGACCAGAATAGGTAAATCCACACAGCCAAGAAGATTGGTGGTCTCCTGGGGCTGGGGGTAAAGAAGAACCGGGAGTGACTCCTAACATGGATAGGGGTTCTTTTGGGGGTGATGAAAATATTCTTACACTAGGTGGTGGTGATGGTTGCACATATCCATAAATATACTAAAAAATAATTGTACACATTTATTTTTTCACTTTTCAGAGAGAGCGCACGTGAGCAGGAGAGAGGGGCGGGGGGGAGAGAGAAAGAATCTTAAGCAGGCTCCATGCTCTCATGGAGCCCCAAACCAGGCTCAGTCCCATCACCCTGGGATCATGACCTGAGCCTAAGTCAAGAGTCAGATGCCACCCAGGAACCCCTAACTATACACTTTAAATGGGTAAATTATATCGATTATAACTCAATAGAGTTGTTTAAAAAACCAAAAAAAAGTAAAGGGATGGAAAAAATATCATGCAGACACTAATCAAAAGAAAGACAGCTGGGGTGGTTATCTAAAGTAGTCAAACCTATAGAAACAAAGCAGAATGGTGGTCCCAGGGGTTTGAAGGAGGCAGAATGGGGAGCTGTTGTTTCAGTTTCACGTTATGGACAAGTTCTATTGCACAACTCTTGATTTCGGCTCAGGTCATGATCTCACCATTCCTGGGTTTGAGCCCTGCATCGGGTTCTGCACTGAGCATGGAGCCTGCTTGGGATTCTCTCTCCCCCTCTCTCTGCCCCTCCCCTACTCATTCTCTCTCTCTCTCTCTCTCTCTCTCTCTCTCTAAACATTTTTAAAAAACCATTATCATACATTTCACATACTTTGACTTCAGTGCAATTAAATTGAAAGTCCACAATAAACAGATGTTTCTAAGTCATGTGCTTGGAAACAAAAAAATGTGTCTCTAAATTAGTCATCGTAAAAACAAAATCGGGGATGCCTGGGTGGCTCAGTCGGTTAAGCATTCGACTTCAGCTCAGGTCATGATCTCACGGTTCGTGAGTTCAAGTCCCACATCGGGCTCTGTGCTGATGGCTCGGAGCCTAGAGACTGCTTCAAATTCTGTGTCTCCCTCTCTCTCTGCCCCTCCCCCTATCATGCTCTGTCTCTCTCTCTCTCTGAAAAATAAACATTAAAAACAACTTTAAAAACACCAAAAACAACAAACAAAAACAAAATCGTCCCCAAAATTCCAAATTACACAAAACGAGATGATAATGGAAACGCCACATTATTGTAGTTTGTGGAATACTGCTACAGCAAGTGACATGGCTGCTACGTTCAGCTCAGGATGCTAGAAACACTAGAAGGCAGGAATAAAGAAACAGAAGGAAAGGAATAATGAAAACTGAGCAGAAATTACTGTATCGGAATGGCAAAGAAATATGAGGGATCTAAACCCAAAAGCTCATTATTGATAGAAGTTACAAAACACACATAAATAGAACAAGCTTTAAAAAATCGAGAAAAGACAGATTAGAATTTAAAGGAACACACAACTACAAATATGGTGGAGATGTTTTAATTTATAAGAAAAAACATCAAATGTCTTTATGCCAATAAATTTGAAGTAGAGATGAAAGGAAAATAGAATGTCTGAAACAGCCAATTGCTGTTAAAAAAAAGTAAATTAGTAATTACGTGTCTCTTCCCAAAAAAGAAGCCACCTGGCCCCCACAGATTTGTAATCCCTGCTTTACACAAAGTAGTTCAGAGTATTTTTAAAAAGAGGAAACTCTCTCCAACTCATTTTAAGAGGCCTGATGATAACATTAGAAAGAAAAGGAAATCATCAACTAAATCATAAGGATAGATAAAGCAGTCTTATGTGGAATATTTCCAGATCAAATTCAGGTAGTTAAAAATGAAAGATAACAAAGAAGAGGTTATCCCGGGATACAAGGATCAATCAACATCAAAACGTCTTTCAATGAAGTACATCAAATTAACAGATGAAAAATCATTCTCATATATTCAATCCTCAAACAACACGCAGCACTCATTCATTTAAAAAAAAAAAAAAGCGGTGGGTGCCTGGGTGGCTCAGTCAGTTGGGCCTCCAACTCTTGATTTTTCAGCTCAGGTCATGATCTCATGGTTTCTGAAATTGAGCCCCACACTGGGCTCTGGGCTGATAGCATGGAGCCTAATTGGGATTCTTTCTCTCCCTCTCTCTGCCCCTCCTCCACTCTCTCTATCAAAATAAATAAACTTAGAAAGAAAGAAAGAAGAAAAGAAAAGAAAAAATAATCTCACCCAAAATATGGAAGCAAATTGCTTTAACTTGGTAATTGATATTTACCAAAACTTCTACTTTGAACATGATAGCAACAGATCAGTATCTCCTTTCCTTCTTGGAAATCACCCAAAGCCACCGGCATCACCGCAACAAATAAGAAACAGAAAAGCTAACTGCTACCTCCACAAAATGTAAGAGAATGTTGAATCTCCAATTCCCAAAGTAAGTGGGAGGAAGGCCAAACAGCAGAGGAATCAGAAGAGATACCTGATAATGCACATCTAAACAAAACAAAACTGCAGCAAGATAGTTCTCCAAGGCAGAGGCATTTCCTATACTGCAAAACCCAAATACCTCACTTGCAACAAGATGAATGAGGTATACCGGTTGGTGGCAGAAGCTACTTAGAACACACTCTAGTTCCAAGTAGCAAAAGATATGGACTTGACCATGATTCGCTTATTTCTGAATTATCATCTCCCGGAAGCGATGTATCACCATGGAAGAGAGAGAAACTTCACATGATGAACAGTCTCGTGGTTACATGTCTCCCTGTGCACAGGAAGGGTAAACACTAGACTAATTCATACCAATTCTTGGATCATAAGAAAAATGATGACCAGTATGGGACAGAGCTCCATCTTTTCCTCTATACAAACTTCCTACAAAAACAGTTTTAGGAAAACTTCACCTCCTTTCGAGATAAGTAATCAAAAAGGACAAAATCAAACGGCCAATAGGTACGAGACAGTGCACAGCATGATTTGTCACCAAGGAGACGCAAATTAAAACCACTACACACCCACCAGCATGACTTGAAATGAAAAACATTGGACACTATCAAGGTTGCAACTGCACTTAGATCAACTGTAAGTTTCATACATTGCTGGTGAGCATGAGATGATAGGATCACTTTGGAAAAGCTGTTTAGTAATGCGTTACAAAGTTAAATCTCTGGGGCGCCAGGGCGGCTCAGTCAGTTAAGTGTCTGATTCTTGGTTTCAGCTCAGGCCATGACCTCACAGTTCATAAGTTCAAGCCCCACATTGAGCTCTGTGCTGACCTGCAGAGCCTGCTTGGGATTCTCTCCCTCCCCCCTACATCTCTTTCAAAAATAAATAAGCTGCATAAATTTTTTTAAAGTTAAATCTATGTCTACTTGATAACCTAGCAATTCCATTCCTAGGCATTGGTATTAGAGAAATGAAAACATATGTCCACAAAAAGCCTCGTACAATAATGTTCATAGCAGCTTTATGTATAATAGCCACAAACGGAAAATATCTCAACAGGAGAAAGGATTTTTAAAAAAATGATAAACTCATTCATATAATAATTTTAAAAATATAAACACAAAGGACTGTACTGTAACAACATGACTATACTTAATATTGAACTGTACACTTAAAATTATTAAGATGGTAAATTTTTGTTATATGTATATATATATATATATATCTTTTAATCATTTGAGAGAGAGACAGAGACAGAGAGAGTGTGTGCACATGTACAGGGGAGGGGCAGAGAGAGACAGAGAATCCCAAGCAGGCTCTGCACTGTCAGCACAGATTCCCCATATGGAGCTTGATTCCAAGAACCGCAGGATCATGACCTGAGCCAACATCAAGAGTCGGATGCTCAACCGACTGAGCTACCCAGGTGCCCCTAGCTATGTATATTTTACCACAATTAAAAATAATAATACAAAAGACTATTTGCTGGATAATTCCATTTATATGAAAAAGTTCACAAAAAACAACACTACTCTATAGTGATAGAAGTCTGAATGGAAATTACCGCTGGGTAACGGGTATTATCTATGAAGAGTCATCAGAATCCTACATATGGGAAATGTTATGTATTTTGATTTGGTGATGGACCACAGATCATGATATATTTAGATGTTACATATATTGTATGAGCATAGGTAGTGTATACTTAGTATCTAGCACTTCCCTGTAAATAAGCAATACATCAAAAGAACAAGTAGGGATACGGAGCTAGGAAGGAACTGGAGAAAGAGCAGTGATAATTGAAAGCTGACGGAATGCAGGAAAAATGTGGAAGAAAAAAGAAGCAGCAGTTACAGCAATGAAGGTCAAACTGGAAAGGAAAATCACACCGAAAACCTAGAAAGATGTGTACGGTATAGGAATCAGAAAAGGAAGCAAAATGAAATTAAATATAAGGTTTTTAAAAATTAAAATATGAGTTGTGGCTACATGGGTGTGTTAATTTTGTGATAATTCGATGAGCTATGCATTTATGATCTGTGCAGTTTTCACAGGGATATGATAATTCAATAAAAATGTTTATTAAAATAAGGATTGGCAGAAAAAGTTGATGTGAAAGCCAGGCAAGCAATATCCAATTCTACACACACTTCTCAGTTCCCAACAGAGAAAATGGAAATACAGAAAGAGAACACATGTATCAATACATAAGACAATTTTCCAAGATAAAAGAGGATTTGAATCTCTACCTTAAAAGAACACACTTTGGGGCGCCTGGGTGGCTCAGTCGGTTAAGCGGCCGACTTCAGCTCGGGTCATGATCTCACGGTCTGTGAGTTCGAGCCCCGCGTCGGGCTCTGTGCTGGCACTCAGAGCCTGGAGCCTGCTTCGGATTCTGTGTCTCCCTCTCTCTCTGCCCTTCCCCTGCTCATACTCTGTCTCTATGTCTCTCAAAAATAAATAAATGTTAAAAAAAATTTAAAAAAAAAAAAAGAACACACTTTGTACCAAGAAAAACTGTCTCAAAACCATCACTCTTGAGACATATTCCGGCAAAAATGCTGAATTCTAAGAAAAAAGAAGGAATACTATGAACAGCCAGACAAAAAGTTCAGGTCACTTACAAGAGGAAATAAATTTAGGCTGGGTGGGTCATTGCTGGGCATTCATTTCTGTAAGGCAACTGAGAAAAACTTATTTAAGAACCAAGGCCACACGCACACAAAAAGAAAGAACAAAGGCGACAGATCAGCCATTTTTAACACGTGAGGACACCAGAATATGTTCCTATGAGTCATTTTTGAAGAAAATTTTTTCTGGACTCACATATTCTATTTGCCTCCAAGAAAATCTCATGAAGCTTCACTTCTTACTAGATCCTATTTCCCCTTTGGTGATCCCCTTTGTCACAACCCTAAATTTCTAGTCCTTCAAATTTCTAGAAACCCTAAAGGATTGGATTCATCACTGTCACAACTCCCATTGTGATACCTAGCCAAAATTAATGAAATTTCACTAAAAAAAAAAAGAAAGAAATGTGTTGAGGCACCGGGGTGGCTCAGTCGGTTAAGGGTCCTGCTCTAAACTTCTGCTCAGGTCATGATCTCACAGTTCCTGAGTTCAAGCCCTGCACTGTCAGTGTGGAGGCTGCTCGGAATTCTCTCTCTCCCTCTCTCTCTCTCTCTCTCTGCCCCTCCCCTGTGTTCTCTCTCTCTCTCTCTCAAAATAAATAAATAAACTTTAAAAAAAGGAAATGTATGCACAAATTACTTGTTCTTCCTAACTTTTTATTTTGACATAATTTTCCACTTAAATGTTACAAGAATATTCTCCCCTCCTCCATGCAGTGACCCTGACAGAGGGGGACTGTGGGAACTGCAGTACCCATCTTCAACCACAAGGGGGCAGGGGGCAGGGAAAGTTGCAGAGGGCTGGGAGAAGCTGGGTGCCTGGTAACTTCACGGAGCCCGTATACACTGCCTCCTTCTGGCCTTCCCTTATTATGATTTTTTAACTTTTCATTTAAATTCCAGTTAGGAAACATACAGTATACTATCAGTTTCAGGTGTACAATCTAGTGACCCAATACTTCCATAGAACACCTTTAAATAAGTCATGTTTATCCAGCTACCCCCACCCCACCACCTTTTCAAAAATTCATGATATGCCACTTCACTTTTATGAAAGATCAACATTAGTACCGGTTTTCTCCAACCAAAAGAAACCTGAAGAGGATTTTCTCTTTTATGAAAAAAAAAAAGGCAGAAATAGTGTTCAGCATTTGTTTTTCAGGGACCCCTCACATGGGCTGTGTGCGCCAGGAGCAGCAAGAGTGCAAGCCCCCAGTTCCCTGGGAACTAGACTCAGCTTGGCAGCCATCAAGCCACCAGAGGTCTCAAATGTCCCTGTCAGCATCTGTGCTTTATCTCCCTGTATTTTGTGCATCCCTTAGCAAGGTGTGTCCTAAGGTATCGGAAAAGCCTAAGAAAGGTAAATTTTGGGGTCTGGGAGAGCTCAAAACATTTTCCACACAAATTAATGCAATTGCTTGCTTTACACCATTTCAGCCTACAGAAGATTTCCTAGGAATGCCCTGTTTTCAGATATTGGGGGAAACCTATAACCTACCATAAAGAGTTACAAAGATAGTACAAAATATCCTCATATACCCTGCATCCACAGTGCCCGATTTGCCACTTTGGGCTTATCATTCTCTCTCTTCAAGAGCTAACATGTGACTTGGCTGTTCTGCCAAAAGAAAAGCACTCTCTCGGAAAGGGGCTCCTGTTCTTATCTGGGTCCTGTAAGGAAACCACAGAGATCAAAGTCACGGCAACATACGAACCGATGTAAAACATAAACAGTAGACTTTTCTATCCTCAACATGATACTCTGGGGATTGTTTGATGCTCTGGTGAAAGCTAACTGATACGATTTCTGGTTGCCAGCCACTCTGGTACTACTAGACTGTGTACTGGTTCCTGGAAGCCATCTTGTCCTTTGGAATAAAGACTTGATGTGTGCTTGGTGGGAGATGGGGGCGGGGGTAGGGCTGGCTTTTACAAGGAGCAGGGCCATGGGGCAGAAACAGCTCCTGAATGCTGCCTCCCCTCACTATTCCGGGTGAAGGGAAAATTAGAAGGCAGGAGAACAAGAGAGAAGAAAAAAAAAGAGCAACAGCATACACCCCCAAAAAGAATGGGAAAATTCCTAGGAGTGTGTTTGATTTTCTATCCTTTTCTAAGCAAGGAGCTGGTTAGGTCTTGAGCTGGTTAGGATCCTAGTATTTGGATGAAGGAAGCTAAAATCCCAGAATAAGTAAGAAGAACGTACCTCCCTGAGAGAGAAAAATCCTTATTATTCAAAGAGATAGAAAGTTGCTATCCTTTGTCCTGTGATATCTGCATCTTCAAATTTTAACCCTTCAGTTTAGGGAGAGAGAACTTCTTGAAGGAAAGCATCAGGATACCGTTCCTAAAAGCAAGGTCATAGCGCTAGCTAGGTGGTAAAGAAGAGTTAGTACTGTTCGGAGCAGACAGACATCTGTTATTCTTCTGCTCAGAGCACCTTCCTTTTGGGGAGTTTCACTCCACTCGCCATGCAGTCATGTTGGGTACTGAACCACTGACTGTATCTCTCTCAAAGCCCCTTTTGCTACCACCGCCTGACGATCTATCACATTCCCCCTCGCAGGAATTGAATCTGGAGTAGAATTTCAAAGGGCTGGAGGTAGATGGGGTTGAATTATCCTGTGGCAGTGGGATTGCCCTGAGTTACAGAGAACTCTGGATCTCACCTGGTTACTGTCTTTCCTGAAGGCTGATCGATTTCTGCTTTGATAATGGGAACTACCTACTATCCTGCCAGGGACCCCACCCCAGAATCAGTTTCTGTTATTGACAAGCAAAGAACCTTAATTCATAGGGAAACTGGTGCTAGAAAATGGGCACCCCTGTGGAAATGCGGGGTGTTTGGAATTAGTTATTTGGCTACTAGGAGGCAAAAGAATCTGAGGCTCCCGTTAATATTCACTGACACAGCTCTTTCACTAAGGTTGGGGCTCTGGGAGCCTAGCAGTTGCTGCACTGACCAAACTAAAGGGATGAAAAATGGCGGACAACCAAGTACGATGGTCGTTTTTTCACCCAATGTAGAACTTAAAAACCAGAGAGCAAGATCGAATCTCAAAATTTTGCCTTGGTGATATTCCAGTCTTTTCTGCAACTTTGGCCAAAAGAAAAAAAAATCGGTTCCATTCTATAGCTATAAGATTGAGGACATACAAACCAAACCCAGAAATTGATTTTGTGAGCTGGGTTCATAAGTCTCTGTATGTCTTTCATACGACGGTTGGAGAAATGATCAGGAGGCTGTACATCCGGGCAAGCGGGAAAGGCAACATTTCAGAGGATTCGCAGGAGTGAACGAAGCGCATCTTCAAGATGGTATTGGCATCCCCTGGGAACTCGTCAGAAGCGCAGATTTTTCTACTAAATCAGAGATTCTCAAGTAGGCACAGTTCTCTGGGATTTGGCATGTCTTCTGGGGAGGACTCTGATCAAAGTTTGCAAGGAACTGTCCTAAAGAAAACTGAAATCCTCAAACCGCCTTGAAATAACTCCTCTCCCTGCTTTTTTTGGGCGAGGACATGTCGCCACCTTTGCACGTGAGAACTAATAATTTCCCTCAGAGCCCAAGTCACACTGTTGCTATGGCAACCAGCTACAAATTTCCTATGGCCTTGGTAGGGGGAGGGGAAGGCAATGCTGACTACCGGTACATCAGAGTTAGAAGTCTAGAAGAAGTTGTCGAAATTTGCTAACTTATGTGCCCCCAAACTGGGAAAATGGGGAACTAGACTTTGAGGTTGTTAGAGCAGGAGCACGGTCCCCATAGTCTACCTGGCAGAACGTACACATATGGGGAACTACCAGAGATTGTGTATTCAGTGTGTAACAAGTTGGGAAAGACCATCCGATGGACACGTGCACGGAAATTTGTCCCACGACAATAACATCCCCAAAGTCAGAAATCCCTTAACAAGTCTAAAGGAAAGAATTCAGAGACTCGAGGAAAAGGGACTAAAGGATTGGATGACGCTCACCTAGTCCAGAAACCTCCCCATCACCTCTTTGACATAAACTTTCATTTTTGTAACAAAAAAACAGAGATTGTTAGGGGGAACCAGTGTGGCTTTATGGTAGGAAAGGTGAAGCCACTGTAGGTAGTTGAAGCAGTAAGATAATTGTGCCCAATTAGATGCTTGCGAAATCGCCGAAAGAGATGGAGGGGTGTGTGGAGGGGGGGCAGCATCGGAGCTGTGAAGTTCTGGAGTCTGATCCTCTGGGGGGATAAGAGAAAATGTCACCGCTGTCTCAACAACCACTTGACGCTGTTGAGAGTTGTGACGAGACACGCTTAGTTCAGCAGCTGCCTTTACCTACGGCCGCTGATGGAATGCCCTTGCTTGCCGGCAAAAACAACGGCAGGCAAATACTTCCTGTCTCACTTCTCTGTTTCAGGTCATTCAAGAGGGTATCTAACTGGCAGAAACCAATTTGCTTCCGGAATATAAGCTGGAAAGCAGTCTGGGCAAGGTATGGTGTTTAGCTTTCCAGCCTCTGCAGAGCAAGAAGATACATTCAAGGAAGGAGGCATGAAGGTGTACTGAACGAATTCTGTACCCGTCGCCTAAGAGAAGTGACAGCTTTGTACATAAAGCCTTCTCGACACAGAATGCTGAGTGCAAGCGCTGTCACTGGGATGGGCTCCCAGGTCTCAGGGGGATGGGAGGAGCTCAAGATGCGTGTGCCCATGTGGAAGCTGCTAACCACCCACCAGAGGTAACCTGTGCTAGGTTATCCTGGCAGGCAGTACTGCGGCCATGGCAATCAGATTCCAATAAAAATAGCCCAGCCCTCGTGGATATCCAGTTGTGATAAATTAATCAGGTGGCTCCAAAGCATGGCATGTGATGAAGCCATAAGTCCTGAGTTGATTCATATGATCCCTTCTTTCTCACCACAAGTGACAGAACTGTGTCACCTTCCTTGACAGTTAGGTTTGGGTTTTTGTTTTTAGCCTGCCTTCTAGACTTGAGTCAGTTCAAGGCAATACACTAATGGTTCAATTAAATTGTTTTTTTTATTTTTTTTATATTTATTCTTGAGCAAGAGAGAGAGCATGAACAGGGGTGGGGTAGGGGGAGAGAGAGAGAGAGAGATGAAGACACAGAATCCGAAGCAGGCTCCAGGCTTCGACGCAGGGCTCAAACTCGTGAACTGCAAGATCGTGACCTGAGCTGAAGTCGGACACTTAACCGACTAAGCCACCCAGGTGCCCCTCAATTAAATTGTAAGTTGAAATTGCCATCAGGACATTTCACTACTTAGGTCACAAAGAACAACCAAAGGAGGTATGGATTGCCGTGGTGGTTTCAAAATATGCCTCAAAATCTTTGAGGCTTCCTCCCTTCAAAGGCAAACCTAATTGCTGTCCTCTTGGATGTGAGTCTAAGTGACTTACTTGTAACCAAGAAACATTCCTCTAAGCCCTACTTTCACTGCATCTCACAAATTTTGATAAGGTCTGTTTTTTATTTAGTTCCAAATTAAAAATTTCTCTCGAGATTTCTTCCTTGAGCCATGTCCTACATAGAAGTGTATTGTCGAATCTCCAAATATTTTGGAATTTTCCAGCTATCGTTCTGCTATTGATTTCTAGTTTAATTCTGTTGTTACCCGAGAATATATTTTTGCATGATTTCTATTCTTTTACATTTGTTAAGGTGTGTTCAATGGCCTAGCATGTGGTCTATCTTCCTGAACATTCCATGCAAGTTTGAGAAGAATGTGTATTCTCTTGTTGGATGGATACAGTTAACCACTGAACAACATAGGTTTGAACTGCGCGGGTCCGCTTAAACGTTAATTTTTTTTCCCAATAAATAAAGTACATGACTGTAAACACATTTTCTCTCTTCTATGATTTTCTCCATAGCATTTTCTTTTCTCTAGCTTACTTTATGGTGAGAATACAGTATATAACATGACTACGTTATCAGTAAGGTGTCCGGTCAACAGTAGCCTATCAGTAGTTAAGGTTTTGGGAACTTACAGGTTATATATAAATTTTCAACTGTTTGGGGGGTCGGCACCCCTAACCCCCGCATTGTTCAAAGGTCAACTGTACCTACATGTTAAGGATCGTTGTGTCTTCTTGGAACATAAGTCCCTTCGTCATCATGCAGTACCTTTCAATCCCTGATCATCTCCCTTGTCCTGAAATCTGCTTTGTCTGAAACTGACAGAGCTGCTCTACATTTCTTTTGATTAATGTTAGCATGATGTATCTTTTTCCATCCCTTTACTTTTAACCTACTAAGTCTTTATATGTGAAGTGAGTTTCTTAGAGATAACATATTGCTGGAGTTTGTTTTTGTTTGTTCGTTTTTTATCCAACCTCTGACTAAAGACAATCTCTGTCTTTTAATTGGTTTACTTAGGCCATTCACATTTAAAATGATTATTGATGTAATTGGGTTATGATCTTACATGTTTGTAACTGTTTTCTATTCATTGTACTTCTTCTTTGTTTCTTTTCTCCCCCTTTTCCCACCCTCTCTGGTTTTAATTGAGCATTTTATTTTATTTCGCTTTATTTTTCAAACAATTTTTTAAAGATTTTTTTAAGGCATCTCTACACGCAACTTGGGGCTCGAACTCACAACCCCGAGATCAAGAGCTGCATGTCCTACCAACTGAGCCAGCCAGCTGCCCCTTAACGAAGCACTGTATACATCATTCGGTTTATCTTCTCTCTTAGCATATTAGTAATACTTCTCTTTTTAACTTTTTTGATGGTTACCAAAAAAAGTGGTGCCAGCAGCACTCAAAGGAAGTTGAGGCTGCAAATCCAGGTTTGAACTTAGAATTCTTGGATTCTCACCCAAACTCCCAGGGCGGCAACTCTTCTCTTCCCACCTGGCACCACCCGGACAAGGGAGATGCGTTGTGTGCACAGGTGTATAAGCACCAACCTATATGTCTACGCTATTTAGTACTTCTAAATAACTCGATTAGACCATCCCACGTGCCTAACCATAAGGAGCACAGTCCACCTCTGAGAAGATGGACTTGGGGAAGTAGCCCACGCAGTCTCTGGAAGTCGGCATGGCTGCTTATGTAGGAAATTCTAGGCTTCTGTGCAGCTGGGGCATGGTCTAGCAGGGGAAAACACAGGCTATCGGAGGGCCCGGTCCATTAGCCCCTTGGACTTTTCCAAACAGCCAGGTTGGGGTGAAAGTCCTCTTGCCGAAGTGTAAAACTTGCATGGACCCATATAGTCATCTGACTCATCTTTACACAGTTTGTGCGACTTAGTTTTTCAAAAGTAAAGAATATAATGTATAATAATGGATCTATACAGTGTATAAGTTATAAGGAAAAGGGAATGACTTAATCCAAAAGTTAGGACAATTGTTAAATAGGAAGATAGAGAGGGATGTGACAGTTGGGGTGCATAGAGAGGGTTTTCCAGAACGCTCGGAATGTTTTATTTCTTAACCTGGGTGGTGATATACAAGTGTTCATTCTGTTACTCTTCAAATTGCACATATACATTTTATAGACTCTTCATACTGTGTATAGGATATTATAACTAAAAGACATTGGCCAGGTGATCAAAATAAGAGCATACAGGACATGTATTGTCTGGTTCGATACATTGTAAGTATTTCGTTTCATAGTTCCACTTGGGATATCTAATCTTGGCTTTACTCCTGTAAGACCTGATTATGTTTAATAATAAATCAATGTGGAGGTGCCAGGGTGGCTCAGTCAGTCGAGCGTTTGACTCTTGATTTTGGCCCAGGTCATGATCTCACAATTCGTGAGATCGAGCCCCACATCGGACTCTGTGCTGATAGTGTGGAGCCTGCTTGGGATTCTCTGTCTCTGCTTCTCCCTGCCCTTTCTCCACTCCCTCTCTCTCTCTGTCTCTCAAAATAAACTTTTGAGTTTTTATATTATTTTATATTATTAAAAATAATAATATTTTATATTATTTTATATTATTAAAAACAATAATAATAACAAATTGACGCTAATCACCACCCCAACTGCCTGCGTCAATGTAATTTCCATTTTCTCACACTTGCTATTTTCAAACAAGAGAAAGAGAAACAAAAGTTTGAAATAAATTAAGCTACCTTTTTGTTTACTTACTCTAAGAATCAATATTCACCAATATTTCTATTTCCCTTTTTTAGGATACTTCTGTGTTCTGTATTTACTATGTGCTCAACATGCTAGAATACTTGAAGTTCTCATCATCTATTGGAGACAGATACCTAAATAGTTTCTTTTTCTTTCTTTCTCTTTTTTTTTTCCTTTTTTTGAGAGAGAGAGAGAGAACATTAGGGGGTGGGGTGGGGGGGGGCAGAGAGACACAGAATGTGAAGCAGGCTCCAGGCTCTGAGCTGTCAGCACAGAGCCTGACGTGGGGCTCAAACTTGTGAACCCCAAGATCATTACCTGAGCCGAAGTCAGATACTTAACAGACTGAGTCACCCTAGCGCCCCCTACATAGCTTCTTAAAAGTGAATTGTGTAATTTTCACAGCCACTCCCTGCTGGGCTGTGCTAACAGGCATAAGAAGTCTGAAAGCATCAAGAATGTATGATTGATTGCTGTGCTATGCCAAAGCCGACTGGTTCACTTTATTTCTTCCAACTCTGCATATGTGGGGTAATGTACTGACAGTGGGGAATGAGGGATACAAGTAACTCAAATAGTGTATCATTAAATAATGTTTAACAATCATCCTAAAGACACACACACACACACACACACACACACACACAGTCACTCACACACATACCAAAAAGGGCTACAGAGTATAGACTTTGCAAAACAAAGACCTTTCTACTTCATAATGCTTGAAAATTACCTAGAGATCTTTTCCCACTCTACTTCAGAGGAGTCTTAAGGGATCTTGGATTCACCTCGGAATTTAAGCATTTTAAAATTCAACGGATTTAAAACTCTCGCCAAGACTGTGCAAGGCCTCATAATTTCAAGTAAAAACTAAAGAAAGAAATTTACATAAATACTTATTAAGCTACTACTATGCTTGAAGCCTTGTGCTAAATAGAGTGCGGTACAGAATTGAGTGGGTCGGGGAGAATCACAGGGAAGAGCATTTTACCGAAACATGTTCCCATCCTGCAAAGAGTCTGTAGTGACTCCTTTCTACGTGAGGGACATTTTTTTTTTTTTTTTTTTTGCTAGAGGAGACGCTAAACTAATGCAAAAGACGCACTCGAATTCCTCAATTTGGGTTCAGCTCATGGCCGTTATAAGTGATACATGAATACATACTTTCTGGATTACTCATTTCAAAATACTGAGTTTTGTCCAATTGTCAGACCCAGCGTTCCAATTTTTCCAACTAACCACACTACTTTCGAACCGCAACATCCCCTCTCCCCCCACTGTCAAACTTTGTGGCAGCAGAGATCCGTGCCTCGCCTCCTAAAGGGGACAAAACCGAAAGAGACGCGGCAACCTACGTGGGTTTACTCCGCGTGTGCTTCCGTGCACAGCCCGAGCTCCGGTTTTCCACGCCACTCAAACGCACAGCTGCAGCAGAGAGCCTCTTCCAGGCTCCTTGCATCTGCGGACTTCGGCACCGAATACTCACCTCTTCTCGGGAGTGGATTCCCATAAAGCCCCTAGGGTAAACTACCGAGCCGACGGCCAGGCCACCCGAAGGGTCGGACGGAATCTGGTTTCTCTTTGAACAGCCTTCCTGCGGCGAACATCCCACGCCGCCAGCAGAGCGCGCGCCGGCACCACGTGTCTGCACCAACGGCGGGATTGGCGGAGCGCGTTTTAGCGCTGCGGTCTGGACGCGCGCGGTCCCGCCCAGCTGCCAGAAGAGCCGGGACGCCGAGAGGAGAGGCCGCAGGGAGGTCGCAGAGGGGAGGGGGGCGGGAGGGGGGTGGGGGATCCCGAGGCGCCTGCGGCCGGGAGTCTGGAAAGGCCCGAACGGCGCCAGGCCCGCCGCGCCACAACTTGCCCAAACCAGACAGGCTTCATCCTGCGCCCTGGAAGAAGGAGCCGGCCCGCAGCTTCGCGCCCGGCTGCTCCTCGGCCTCTGCGGGCCCCGCCTGTGCCAGCGGCGCCTCTGGGGTCTGGGCCCCCAGCGTCGCCCCGGTCCGCCTGCAGCGCCCGGCGCCCGCCGAGGAGCGCGCGACTGGGGTGAGCCGAGGCCCGGGATGCGCCCGGAGACCTTGGGAGCTCGCGGCAGACCGGGCATCTCGGGGTCCGCGAAGCCAGGGCCTCCTCCCGCCTTCCCCGGCTGTGAGCCGAGGCATCGCAGACCCCGCCTGCATGGCTGCGGCAGCCCCCACTCTCAGTTTACCTTCTAGCGGGCGGCGCCCAGTCCTCGCTGGAACCCGCCTAACCCGGCCTTTGTCTTTGCGGGTTCAGCCGGCCGGCCCCGCAATGCACCGGAGACTGGCGGCGCCGCGCGGGGCTGCAGCCCAGCCCGGGGGTGGGGGACGGAGGGAACGGGAAAGCGTGCCCCCTTCTTTCCTGTTCCGGCCATCTTGCGACCGAGATTCCTCCGAGGGGCAAGGATGGTCAGCGGCACGGCGCTCTGGGCGGGAGTGGCGGCGGCGGAGATGGGCACCTCGGCCCCGCGCGCCTCCTCCCTGGACCGCAGTGGGGGCGCGCCGACAGCCATCTCGTTTGGCTCCAAGGGCCTGGGCCCAGGACACGGGCGAATCCCTTAGCAGGCCAGAGGCACAGAAAATAGGAGGAATACAGGTCGAGAACTGACAGTTAATTAACTAAGCGCCTATTTCGTTCAATCATTCTTTATCCACATGTCCATTTGGCAAATTCTCAGCGCCTGACTGTGGCCGTCCGTTGCTAGGTGCTGGGGACATACGGTGAGCAAGAGAAACCACGGCCCTTGTTCCCGCTGATCCTGCAGTCCGGTGGATGGAGCCCACAGTACACAGACCTGCCAGGTCGGTAACTTGACTTCCTTTAAACAGGGAAACTGAGGCCTAGGACGGACATAACTTGTTCTAGGTCAAGCAGCAAGTACATGGAAGAATCAAACTTTGAACCTAGATCTTTAATTTTATGCCGACTACAGTGAATCGTTAATAGTTCTTTATTTCCTAAAGGCCCGTTAAAAGCTGTTTGGATGTATCGTTTATATGAAGTCATATGAAGTGCATGCTTTATTTCTTGACTGCTTTCATATGGATTTGTTACTATTTTCACACTATCTGGAAAGTGCTTACAATATTTGATATTACAACTTTGCTTGAAGTTACTCTGAATCGTATTTTCCCTTCTCCTATTCACATATCTGGCTGTTAGGAAAGAAAAAAAATTTCCTGATGGTTGGTCCAAGCAGGGACTCCCCGGTGGATTGAGGAATGCCTGGCTTTTCCTCTGCTCATTGATCTCTGTGGTGGCCACAGGCACCACCCAAAAGACCCCAAGAATGAAAGGCATGCTGTCTACAGGTTGCTGCTAGAGATATTTTAGCCTCTCGGGATAACAATGCAGCTGCCACACAAGTTCCTAAGGTAATCACCTGGGCCCTCTAAAACTTGATGGTACAAAGCTGATGGCTAAAGTTCCCCTCCATATAATTCTTTTTACATTCGCATTTGGAAAACATATTTTTTTGGAAAGACAAGCATGAAATATTAATATCTGTGGAAGTTGCTTGATTTGTAGATTTGTACTTTTATCAGTATCTTGTATATATATTTAGGCAATTCATAGAGGAAAAGAGACCCTATTTTAAAAAGTATTTTGGGGGGCGCCTGGGTGGCTTAGTTGGTTGAGCAGCCGACTTCGGCTCAGGTCATGATCTCACAGTCTGTGAGTTCGAGCCCCGCATCAGGCTCCATGCTGATGGCTCGGAGCCTGGAGCCTGCTTCGGATTCTGTGTCTCCCTCTCTCTCTGCCCTTCCCCTGTTCATACTCTGTCTCTATGTCTCTCAAAAATAAATAAACATTAAAAAAAAAAAGTTTAAAAAATAAAAATAAAAAAAAAAAGTATTTTGGGTGTAAGAAATTTAGAAAGCCTGCCATCAAATATAATTAGCTCTGCCACGAATTTAATTTTTTAAGCTTTATTGAGCTATAATGTACAAATGCACCCTTAATTTTCAATGTACAATTCGATAAAATTTGACAAATTGTATATACCCAGATAATCAACAAACAGCGAGCACAATCAAAACGCAGAATATTTCCGTTATACCCCAAAAAGTGTCTTCCTGCTGTTCTGCAGGCAATTCCTCTCCATCCCATTTAATTTTACACAGTTTTGTTGTTTAACGTCTCTTAAGTTTGTGTGTAAAAGATGAGGATGAATAGGCATTTCCGATTTCAAACTGTAAGGTGAGGACAGGAGTGAATAACGGGAGGCTAGCAGCTGGAACAGAAAGTTCCCGGGGATGTGGCTCCCCCACCCCCCCACCCCCGCCTTAAGGACAGGAAGTGTCAGCCCCGGAGCCAGGGAGGGTGGTGGCCCGGGGAGCTGGCCCGCAGGAGGTGCCCTCTCCGGTGGACGGGCTCGCCCACGAGGTTCTTCTCTCGTCTCGCAGGGCCCTGGGCGCACGCTGACTGCGCGGGGGCCGGCGCGCCCTTCGCTCCAGGTCCGGGTCAGGGCGCTGCCATAGCAACGGCCTGGACGCCCAGACCTTAGGCCGCCGCCGCCGCCGCCGGAGACCCGGCCATCTCCCGCTTCCGAGGGGTGGGGCGGCGGCGGCCCGGGAGGTGGCCCGGGCTGAGTAAACGGGACCGCCCCGTCCTCGGATACCAGCGGAGGCGGCGGCTTTGCTTCCAAGCATGGTGAGTTCAAAGCGGGGAGGTCAGGCTGCCCGGCGATGCGGGACAGGGGGCGGCCGGGGCTCCCCGGGAATCCCAGCTCCCTCACCACCGCCCGCGCCGTCTCCTTCCCGGGACTCCCAGCTCCCTCACCACCCCCCGCGCCGTCTCCTTCCCGCAGCCCTTCCAGAAGCACGTCTACTACCCGCTGGCCGGCGGCCTGGAAGGACCCGACGCCCCCGCAGCCGCCTCGGCGGGCGCGGCCCCGATGGCCTGTGTCCCCCCCAGCGTGGCGTCGGGCCCCCTGCCCTTCTTCCAGTTCCGGCCGCGGCTGGAGAGCGTGGACTGGCGGCGGCTGAGCGCCATCGACGTGGACAAGGTGGCGGGGGCCGTGGACGTGCTCACGCTGCAGGAGAACATCATGAACATCACCTTCTGCAAGCTGGAGGACGAGAAGTGCCCGCACTGCCAGTCCGGGGTGGACCCGGTGCTGCTGAAGCTCATCCGCCTGGCGCAGCTCACCATCGAGTACCTGCTGCACTCGCAGGAGTTCCTCACCTCGCAGCTGCGCCACCTGGAGGAGCGGCTGCGCCTGAGCCTGGCCGACTGCGAGCAGGGCAAGAAGCTCCTCACCAAGCAGGCCGGCGACATCAAGTTACTCAAGGACGAGTGTAAACGCAGGAAAAAGATGATCTCGACCCAGCAGCTGATGATCGAGGCCAAAGCCAGCTATTACCAGGTGAGACGCTGCCTTGTGATTCCGATTTGAAATCCAGTAAAATCCTCCATCACTGCTTTTTTTTTTTCCTTTGTAAGGTTTTTACTGGAAACCCGAAGAAACAGCACAGTTAAGCAAAAGAGTAATTTTAACCAACAGCTGACATGGTTCGTTACCTTCCGTAACCATAGGTTTAATAATTAAACAAGCAATGTTGTCTGCGGTGCTTTCCTGCAGTCATCTTTATAAACGCTGGCTCTTTAAGAAACGGTGTCCTCTTCCCAATCCATGTAATGAAAAATAAATTTTCAAATTGCTGGTACAAATTGCTGTTCAGGTCTGCCCCCAAATGTTCTGGAATGATCTGGAAATCTGGAATTTGTGGGGTTTTTTATTTCAAGTTATTTTCAAACTTGCCGAAAAGTTGTAAGAATAGTGCAAAGAACTTCATAAACCCCTCGCCCAGATTCTCCAGTTATTAACATGTGCCACATTTGCTTTATTTTCTCATTCTCTAGATACATATTATTATTTTTGAACCCTTGGCCGGTGAGTTCCAGACTCCTAAGTAGTTCAATATGCATATCTCCTAAGAACAAGAACACTGACTAATGTAACAGTATTAGTGATATAGAACAACAGTATTTGTTAATTGAACAGGTAGTATTTTAAGTCTATTTTATTGGGGCACCTGAGTGGGTCAGCTGGTTAAGCATCCAACTCTCGATTTTGGCTCAGTCGTGAGATCGAGCCCAGCGGCCAGCTCTGTGCTGAGCGTGGAACACGCTTAGGATTCTCTCTCTCCCTCTCTCTCTGTCTCTACCCCACTTGTACATGTGCGCTCTCTCTCTCTCTCTCTCAAAATAAATAAACATTAAAAAAGTAAAATAAGATATATTTTATTAATGTAACAATAGTATTTAAAAAATGAAAGCCTCTTGCTTTTCTGTGTTTAATCTCTAACTTTTATGGGTCAGATATTGAGCTAAGATAAATATTATAATTTTTGAGTATAACAGAAATCAGTTGTATATATTTTTTATTGATTAGATGGAGGAAATGCAAAGGACATCAACAATGCTTGATAAAGTTATCAAAGTAAGCAACAGGCTGACAAGATTGGTTTCATACCCTTACATTGAAGTCGCTTTGGCTAAATATGAATTAAAAGGCCTCAGTGAATGGACACCTGGTTGGCTCAGTCGGTAGAGCATATGACTCTTGTAGGCACAGGTTATGGTGTGGTTAACAGTGCTTCGGACTGACCCAACAGGAGCCTCGAGAGACGTGTACTTAAGATAGGGGAACAAGTGGGACAGAATACTGTTAGGAAGGCTTAGTGTTTAGCCTTGGGTACACAACCCTGAGATATAATCCTCAAATGACACCTGATGTTGCTAATTGCCTATTTGTTTCATAAATGCCACGTAGAAAATACATATTTATAAATCATGTCGATAGGGACTTTTATATGTCTATCAGTTATACAATGAATAGAATGGGTTCTATTTAGATTTAAAAATAGCTTTGGTAGTAATCAGTGACATCTTAAAAGCTATAACAAACAGATATTTTACGTTTATGAACATTTTTTCATTCTTTTAGTTACTATAAAAAT
Organism: Paguma larvata; assembly: GCA_030068075.1. Lineage (NCBI taxonomy): Eukaryota > Metazoa > Chordata > Mammalia > Carnivora > Viverridae > Paguma > Paguma larvata. Next base: position 51,287 of record JAINVK010001250.1, read on the forward strand.
AGCTGTTAGTAAAGATTCTCAAGTGTGAATGATATCCATGATTAAAGGTAAGGGCTCTGTCTTATTAAATGAGTGACACCCGCCAAGTCAGCCACTCAGCAGAGTCCCTGAATGACAGCGTTTGGTGTGTGTCATGCCCCAGTGTGACCACAAAGAGGTAGGATTGCGGGGACCACTTATTCTTAGTGCGGTGTGGATACACTCTGCTCTCTTAGGTGCCTTTCCATTGTCTCTTGACGGACTCTGCGCAATGTGAGCCCTTTAGGGTGACAATTCCAGAGTTAGACTGCCTGGGTTTGAATCCTAACTATTCCACCATGCAAGTCCGTTAACATCTAGACCTCAGTTTCCTCATCTGGAAAATGAGAACATTAGTAGTAGGTATCTTTTAGGGCTGTTCTGAGAATTCCATGGGCTACTGCACATGCAGCATAGGGAAATCTCCGCAAACAGCGTCTGACTGTATGTGTCGATTTCCACACTGACTTCTTGGTAATGAGCTGTGACTCCCCGGGCTCTCTGCAAGGTCTCACACCTTTCCTAGGAGATGAGTAGCGGTGATATAGGAAGAAGGCCAGGGGTTGCAGTGATGATGCTGTAAGAAGCAGTGATTCAGGGAGGGGAAGTCAGGAACCATGGGATCATGACCTGAGCCAAAATGAAGTCGGTTGCTTAACCAACTGAGCCACCTCGGCGCCCTCAATTATTTATTTCATGGATTGTGTATTAAGTGTTGAATCTAAAAAGGCATCATCAAGATCATCTAGGTTTTCTTCTATGTTATTTTTTAGTAGTTTTTTAGTTTTGCATTTTACATTTAGGTTGGCGAAACTTTTTGAATTAGATTTTGTGAAGGATGTGAAGTCTGTGTCAACATTCATTTTTTTGTGGATGAACAGTTGGTCCAGCACCATTGTTGAAGAAACTGTCTTTGTTGCAGTGTATTGTTTTTGCTCCTTTGTCAAAGATCATATAGATCTCGTACGTGTTTTATTTTATTTTATTTTATTTTATTTTATTTTATTTTATTTTATTTTATTTTATTTTATTTTTGAGAGAGAGTGCACATGCACACGAGAGCATGAGCAGGGAAAGGCGGAGGGAGTGGGGGAGAGAGAATCTTAAGCAGATTCTCCGTGCCCAGCACAGAGCCTGACTCTGGACTTGATCCCACAACCATGAGATCATGACCTGAGCCAAAATCAAGAGTCAGTTGCTTAACCTGCTGAGCCAGCCAGGCTCCCCTAGATCTCATACATATTTTGTTGGATTCATACATAAGTATTCATTTTTGGGGTGCTAATGTAAAGGGCGGTATATTACTGGAATATAGGAAAGCAATTGACTTTAGTATATTAACCTTATATCCCACAACTTTGCTATACCTGGTTGTTAATTCCAGGGTTATTGTGGGTTTTTTTGTTTTTTTGTTTTTGTTTTTGTTTTTGTTTTGTCAGTTCTTTTGGATTTTCTACACAGACATTAATGTCATCTGCAAACAAAGAAAATTCTGTATCTTCCTTCTTAATCTGTATATTTGTTATTTCCTTTCCTTGCCTTATTGCATTAGCAAGAACTTCCAGTACAATGTTGAAAAGCAGAGATGAAAAGGGACTTCCTTGCTTTGTACCTGATCTTAGTGGGGAAGTTTTGAGTTTTTCGACCATTAAGTATGATATGAGCTGTAGGTGTTTGTAGCTAGTCTTTACCAAGTTGGGAAAGTTCCCCCCTCCCTGGAGTTTTTAACTTTAAAGATTCCCTGAAACGCAGTGCCAAGAAATGTGCCATAATGTTGACTTTCTGGGAAAGAGATCCTGACCTTCCGATGTAGTTACACGATTCGGAGTAAGGCAATACTGCACGTGAATAGAAGAACATATTAGTAGCACAGCGGAAATGAAGTTGCAAAATCCAAACTAGAAGAAACTCTGTAGGACACATGTTTAGTTTCTTCAGCAAAAGAATTGCAAAGACAAAAGAGAGATGAGGGGCAACCTATAGACCAAAAGGCAGTTGAGAGATATAATGAGCAGTAGCAGGATATGGCCCTATTTGGATCCTGATTCAAAACAAACTGCAAAATTTTTTTCTAAGTGTGTGAAATATCAGAGAAATATAACCAAAGGGTCAAGATTAAGGAATTAATTTTCACATTTTATTTTTTTAATTTTTTTTAATGTTTGTTTATTTTTGAGAGACAGAGAGACAGAGTGTGAACAGAGGAAGGGCAGAGAGAGAGGCCGACACAGAATCTGAAGCAAGCTCCATGCTCTGAGCCATCAGCACAGAGCCTGACGTGGGGCTCGAACTCACAGAGTGTGAGATCATGACCTGAGCTGAAGTCGGTCACTTAACCGACTGAGCCACCCAGGTGCCCCTAATTTTCACATTTTAAACAGTGGAATAATAGTATTGTGATTGTGTTAGAAGAACATCATGTTAGGGGTGCCTGGGTGGTTCAGCTGGTTAAGCACACAACTTCGGCTCAGGTTATGATCTCATGGTTCGTGACTTTGAGCCCCACTTTAGGCCCTGTGCTGACGGCTCGGAGCCTGGAGCCTGCTTCCGATTCTGTGTCTCCCTGTCTCTGCCCCTCCCCCACTCGCACTCTGTCTCTCAAAAATGAATAAATGTTAAAAAAAATAAATAAAAAAAAAAAGAACGTCCTTTTAGAGATGGATTCTGAAATATTAACAAATGAAATATGTAATATCCAGGTTTTAACTCAGGGTAATCCAGGAACAAAGATATAAATGAAACAAGTTGAATTTTTGCTTAAAATTTGAATCCGTGTTAAAATGGAAAATAGAAATGTTTGTGGAATTTTTTTTCAGGAAAATTCATTTCAGGAGGCCAAGTATTTCTAAGCATGTGTTCAGTGATTTATTAATGCTGGGCTTTGGGGATAATGCTATGAATAAGATAGACAAGACCCCAAGCTGTCAGGAATGTGACATTCTAGAACCGAGAGGGGTTGGTTAGAGGACAAGAAACAAGTGCAGTGGCTAAATGTGGAAATAGTAACTGATGAGACATGCAATAATGAAAGTAAGACAGTGTGGTGGGACAGTGACTGGCAGAAGGGCCGTCCACCACGGTCTTGTTGAGGACGTGCCCAGCGTGGAAGACGCTCTAGGAATGACTCCTGAATGCCAGGAAGGAGCCAGTGTGGGGAGGATCTGGGGAAGGTTCAGGCCGGGCACGAGCTAACGCAGAGTCTGTATTTGGCTTGCTCGAGGGACAGAAAGAAGACTGGTGTGGCTGGAGTGTCTCGGACAAGTTGGCGACAGGCCGGGAATCACCTGTGTAACGGGAGCAGCGTCAGGTCCCTGCAGGCACCCAGATGAGCTGCTCTGACTGTCGGGAGATAGCTGTCACTGCCCTGTGCTCAGTCTGGGGAGAACACCCTGGTTTACAGTTGTCTTTTTAGTATCCGTTGCTGGGATGATATCTTTTGGGCGAACGTTCCCGAGAGGTGGTGCTTTAGGTACCCCAATTTCAATTGAAATTAGGTGGGAGGGCGCTTGCTACAGACGCTCAGGTTTGTTGCTCTCTCCTTTTCAGTGCCATTTTTGTGATAAGGCCTTTATGAACCAAGCTTTTCTACAAAGTCACATTCAGCGCCGCCACCCTGAAGATTCTCACCTCGGTAAGTGGCGAGCTCAACTTCACAGAGCTGTTTTCCTTTTGGTGCCTTTCTCCTTTTTTCAGCGAGACATGGTCCAGTGCATCTCTCAGTCCTTCTAAAAGTCCCATAGTCTTTGTTCATTCATGAAATATTGAGCCCCTACTATGTGCCATGCACAGCACCAGGCCTGGGGCTATGGGCATAAGTGAAACAGACCAAGTCCTGCCCTGTGGAGTCTTCCATGCTGTTAGGAGGGGCAGAGGAGACACACTTAAATAAATGGGTGGTTCCCTTCAAATGGCGGCAAATGCAGCAAAGAAAATAAAATGAGAATGGGGTGGAGGTAGTTAGCAGAGTCTTTATGGAGGAGGCCCTATTTGGTCAGAAACTGGATTGATGAGGAGGTCCCAGCCGGGGGAATGAATATTCCAGACAAGGGGAGCTCTGAGTGTCGAAGGTATGAGGGGCAGGTACCACGGAGTGTTTGAGGAACAGATAGAAGGTCAGTGGAGTAGAGCGAGCAAGGCAGTAGTGTGCGGGGACGTTGAAGGGGAGGGGGAGCCAGGTCACGTGGGGCGTTGAAGCCCCCCGCCAGGAATGTGGGTAACGGCTGGTGGAGAGCACAGGGGCCGCGGTGGAAGCAGGTGGAGGAGTGAGGAGGCTGTGGGGTGATGCAGGTGAGTGACATGGCAGCAGGACCAGGATGGTACCAGGGGAGACCAGAGAAGTGAGGACGGAGAGGACATGTTCTGCCCAGAGCCCCCAGAGGTGTGACTCGGCATGAGAACAAGAGATAAAAGAAAGACAGTCCTGGATTTTGTGCTATACATTTGGGTGAGTGGCAGCGATGTCTACTGAGATAGGGACCTAGGGGCGGGAAGTGGGTTGAGGAAGGAAGGAGAATGAGAGTGTGTATTGGTCAGGGTAAACCTGAGGCACACATGCAAACGCCATGCAAGTGGAGATGCAGGGGGCCTGGAGGTCAAAGTTAGAGCTCTGGCTGGAGAAGCAAATCCAGGAGCCGTTAGCAGAGCTGGGCTGCATGAGCTCCCCTAGAGAGAGAAGAGAGACGGCTAGGGGCCAGGCTGAAGGCTCTCCCAACATTAGGAGCTCAGGAGGAGCAGCCGAGGGGGTGAGAAGTAGTAATCGAGGCAGAAGAGAGACTTGGCGAGTGCGTTGTCATGGAAACCAAGGGAAACAAGTGTTTCAGGAAGGAGGCAGTGATCCGTTTATTGAATGTTCCTGAAGCATAGTGTAACATGAGGACTGGGAATTGATTATTGCTGTCACGATGGCTGTTGTTGACCTTGACATAGCAGCTTTAGTGGGTCGGTGGGGACAGAAGCCCGAGGGGAGTGAGCTGAGCTGACAATCAGGTGAGCAAGTGGTCATGTTGTAGACTTTTCCTTCAGTAACGTTTGCTGGAAAGGACAGCAGAGGCATGAGGCATTGTCTGGAGGGAAATGTGGAACCAGGGGAAAATTTTTGTTTCATTTGATGTGGGAGCTACAAAGATGTGTTTGGGTGCTAATATGAATTAACCATGTATGGAGGGGGAAATAAAGAAGCAAGAGAAGGCAGGAGTTTGGTGGCTTATCAACCAGATTTCCTGTTATTTAAATGCTCTTAAAAGTAAAAAGTGCCAGGTCTGTTTCTTCTTGAGCAGATCAAAGCATCCTGCAGATTGCCTGCAGACCAGTAACCCACAGAAATTCTCATTATGATCTTAAATGTTTTCAGTATCTAGATGTATGTACTCCTAGCTTGTTACTAAGTACTTGCTTTCCCCTCCCTTTTCGACCAGTCTGTTTCCATTCCTGCCTATTTCAGACAAACAGATTGATTTAGGAAAAGAGCTAAGCTTTGTATAAACAATACAAACGGCATAAAATTTCACTTGTAAGTCATGGACCGCTGATACAACTTAGCAATATAGTGGAGAACTTGGGGTGGTTAAATATTTTAATTAATCTACCATTCTTCCGTGTGAAACTGACCTTCTTTCTCTTCTGTTTCAGTATCTTATTCTATCTCATACTCGTTTCAGAGAGTATTTCAGACTCTGAAACGAGTATTATTTCTTCAGGTCATCTTTGAGGTTCTGACTTTCCACTTTGGCTTTCATACCTTGCATGTCTACACTCACAGACACATGTACATCCATTCAGTCATGTGCACATCTTCATGTAAGTACATGTACATAAGTATCTTCCCTTCACTTGTTGCTTCCTTTTACAACCTTCTGGTACCTCTTTGTGGCCCTGTGGACAGCTTATGGCCCCAGTTTGCATCTTGAATGCCAGCCTCTGATTGTCTTAGCACTGATGGGGTTCTCAGGAGAGTGTGGTGGGAGCCAGAAAGATAGTGACCTGCCGTGAAAGCTTCCCATCTCTCCCCGAGACAGGCATCTCAAAGAAGAGCCCAGAATTATTCCTCGTCACCATTATTATTCCCCGAATGGGCTCTCACACTATCTCTGGAGGGTAATCCAACACAGTGGCCGAAACAATCTGCTAAAAGTAATTCAGCGCCCAGTAACATGAGGGGCTGCAAGTCAACACTCGTGAGCAAAGATTGGCTCATGTGGCATGAAAAAGTAATACTATCCCAAGTCTGAGCACGTTCCTTTGTCTTTGTCTTATCAATAAGACCCCATAAATTTTTAGATAGGTTTCAGAAGAGGTGGTATTTTAATAAAATATTTCTGTTGCAACAGAGTATAAGAAAAAGGCACAGACCGATAAGCTCCAGAGTGAGATTGACATGCTGAAGGAGCAGCTGCAGCTCACCAAGTCCCAGCTGGAGGCTGCACAGCATGCCCATGCCATCAGGTTCTCTAAGGTAGGGTACCGAGTTCGGAAACGGTGGGATGGCAAGAAAGATCGGGGTTAATTCCTTGTACGTGTTTGGTGGAATTCACCAGCAAAGCCATCTGGTCCTGGGCTTGTCTTTGTTGGGAGGTGTTAGATTACTCATTCAGTCTCCTTATTCATTATTGGTCTGTTCAGACTTTCTGTTTTTCCATGATTCAGTCTTGGTAGGTTGCACATTTCTAGCAATTTATCCATTTCTTTGAAACAGTCCAATTTGTTGGCTGTTATAATCTTGTAATTCTGTAGTGTCTGTTGTAATGTCTCCTCTTTCATTTATAATTTATTTGAGTCCTTTTTCTTTTCCTGATTATTCTAGCTAAAAGTTTGTTAATTTTGTTTACCTTTTCAAAAAATCCAACCCTTAGTTTTGTTCATCTTTTCCGTTGTTTTTCTGTTCTCTATTATTATTTCTGCTCTGATCTTTATATTTCCTTCCTCCTGCTAAATTTGAGCTTAGTTTTTTTTTTCTAGATCTTGAGGCATAAAGTTAGATTGTTTATTTGAGATACTTCTTTTTTTCTTAATATAGGCATTTTTAGCTGTAAACTTTCTTCTTAGAACTGCTTTTGCTGTGTCCCATGTTTTTTTATGTTGTGTTTCCATTTTTGTTTATCTCAAGATATTTTTTTACATCCCTTTTGATTCCTTCTTTGATCCATTGGTTGTTAAAAAGTGTATTGTTTAATTTCCACATATTTGTAAATTTTCCAGTTTTCCTCCTGTTACTGATTTCTTCTTCTTTTTTTAATGTTTATTTTTGAGAGACAGAGAGAGAGCACAGGTGGGGGAGAGGCAGAGAAAGAGAGAGACAGACAGACAGACACACAGAATCCGAAGTAGGCTCCGAACTCTGAGCTATCAGCACAGGGCCCAATGTGAGGCTCAAACTCACGAACCAAGAGATCATGACCTAAGCTGAAGTCTGTCACTTAACTGACTAAGTCTCCCAGGCTCCCCCTCCTGTTACTGATTTCTAGTTTCATACCATTATGGTCAGAAACGATACTTGATATAAATTCAGCCCTCTTGAATTTGTTAAGACTTATCACCTAGTGTATGATCTATCCTAAAGAATGTTCCACGTGAGCTAAGAAGACTGTGGGTTCTGCCGGATACTATCTGTTGGATAGTATATGTCTGTTGGGTCCATTCGGTATGCACTGTCGTTCAAATCCTGGGTTTCCTTATTGTGTCTGGATGATCTATCCATCATTGGATAGATCCCATTTAATACCCATTGAGAGTGGGTATTAAAGTCCCCTGTGATTACTATGTTGCTGTTTATTTCTCCTTTTTGTTCTTAATATATGCTTTATAAATTTGGATGCTGCAATATTGGATGCATAAATATTTACAGTTCTTATACCTTCTTGATGATGAATGGGCCTCTTTATTATTGTTAAATAACCTTCGTTGTCTCCCAAGATCTTCCTTTCTTAATGTAGGCATTTACAGCTGTAAATTTCCCTCTTAACACTGCTTTGGTTTCTCCTTTTTTTTTTTTTTTTTGTATGTTGTGTTTTAATTTTCATTCATCTCAAAGCATTTTCTAATTTCCCTAGTGAGTTTTTCTTTGGCCCATTGGTTGCTTAAGAGGACAGTGTTTAATTTTTAAGTAGTTGTGAATTTTCCAGATTTTCTTCTGTTATTGATTTCTGGCTTCATTCCACTGTGGTTGGGAAATACACTTAACACGCTTTCAATTTTTTTAAATTTATTGAGAAGGGAGCCTTAGTGGCTCAGTCTGTTGAGCATTCTATTCTTGATTTCAGCTCAGGTCATGATCTCACGGTTCATGAGATTGAGCCCCGCATCGGGCTCTGTGCTGACCATGAGGAGCCTGCTTGGGATTCTCTCTCCCTCTCTCTCTGCCTCTCCCCCTTCCCTCAAAATAAATAAATAAACTTAAAAATAAATAATTAAAATTTATTGAGACTCTTTTGTGACGTAACAAATGCTCTCTCCTGGTGAATCTTCCATGTGCATTTAACAAGAGTGTATGTTCTGCTTCTGTTGGGTGCAGTGTTCTGTATATGTCAGATCAGATTTGTTTATCAAGTTAAGTCTGCAGTTAGGTAAAAAAAAAACAAAACAAAAAAAACCAAAAAAACCCAAAACTGAAGGTCATTGAGAAATCAAAGGCTGATTGTCTAGACATTGAATTTAGCTTGTACAAATAATTTGTGTTCTGGGAGTGAGATGGGGCTACTCTATCCAAGTCGATACAGTATTGAGAATGGTTCTTCTGCTCAATAGACATTTTCTTTTAAAGTATGTTTACATTTTATATATTATTGCATATCTGCTATACAATTTCATAGATCGCAGAACTCTTGAGACTTTGGGCCTCTTGTGTTTGTATTTTTAGAGGTATAAGGATGAAAGGATCCCATATGCTGTTTTTGGTTTGGAAAAATCAGTGTGGACATTGCCATTGTATGAAGCGCTATTGCAAACCTAACTGATACACACAATACTATGTCCATTTATTTAAAATTTCCCATATGTCTTTTATTTAAAATTTTGCTTCACATCAGAACTTTTAAAGCCATGCATTCAAATTATTTCAGGAATATGAAATGCAGAAAACAAAAGAGGAAGAATTTCTGAAGTTATTTGATAGATGGAAAGAAGAAGAAAAGGAGAAACTAGTTGATGAAATGGAAAAAGTCAAGGAAATGTTTATGAAGGAGTTTAAAGAATTGACCTCCAAGAATTCAGCATTAGAATATGTAAGTATTAAACCAAGTACTCCTCATAGTATGAGTAAGATTGTTGCCTTGAGAGGTGACATTAGAATGGCATTATGGCCAGTGGATCTAGAAATTATTTTATTGTGTCTTGGCCCAGACACCCCTCCTCTTGAGAGTCCTGAGGGAGCTTGAGACATACAGAAGACAGAGCAAGTCAGAAAAGTCATTTCTTTGAAAGTGGGAGCTTTGGTTCCAAACACATGTGCAGAACACTTGGTATATTTGAGGGGTGCCTGGCTAGCTCAGTTGGTGGAGCATGTGACTCTTAATTTCAGAGTTGTGAGTTTGAGCCCCACATTGGGTGTAGGGATTACCTAAAAAACTAAAGATTAAACAAATTAAAAAAAAAAAAAAAAAAGAACTCTTGGTACATTTGGTGCCCTTGGTCAGGTCATAGAAAGATACCATAAACCATAAGCCTCCTCCCTGAATTTTGAAGCTTTATAAGTTCCAAAAGAACTTTCCGGAAAGGCTGACACAAATCACCAGTGTGGAAGAAGGAAACCAACCCAAAAAGACAGAAGTAGAATGTTTTCGCTCGGTCCCTTCCTTCCTGGTGAGGACAGTGGTTGTGAGCAAGCAGAATGTAACTAAACGAGTCTCCATCCCCTACGGGAGCGGCCTTGTTCCACACTGCCCTGGTCACATGCATAAACAGAGACCTGCCTTGCTGGGCTGGGACCTTAACCTCTGCGACAGTGGTCGCTGTCCTCCAGCTAAGAATGACCTGAGCTGGATGGGCAGCCCAGTCCTGAGTCACCCGTGGGGAAAGGAAGCAAGATCCTTGAGCTCCCTCTAGGGGCCAACAAGTTTCACAAACTAAAATGGAAGGGTGTTTTTGGAATATGGCTCAGGGCCTTCTCTAAACTGGCTTGAACTTTTGCGTAGAGGTTGGGAAGTCACAACCTGTGAACAGAATCTGGCATACCACCCATTTGTGTATGGCCAGTGAGCCAAACAAAGGTTTTAATATCTCTAAGTGGTCGAAAAAGGTCATAAGAAGAGTATGTCACAACACATAAAAATTACATGAGGTTCACATTTCTGTGTCCGTAAGTTTTATTGGCATACAACCACACGTGTTCCTTTATACTTTGTCTGTGGTGCTTTTGTGCTGGAGCCGTAGAGGTGAGTGGTTATGACCAAGGACTTATGAGTCTCCCAAAATCAGAATACTGTCTGTCTCTTCACGGAAAACTTTTCCAGCCTTGTCCTCTCTTTATAAACCAAACATTGCAAAATGTTCACAACTGGTTGAAACAGGTGTTCATTATACTATTCTTTCAACTTTTTTTTTCCTTTTTTTTAAACATTTTTATTTATTTTGAGAGAGTGCATGAGCACCAGTAGGGGAGGAGCAGAGAGAGAGGGAGAGGGAATCTCATGCAGGCTTCATGCTGCCAAGCCAGAGCCCAATGCGGAGCTCAGTCTCATGAACTGTGAGATCATGACCTGGGCCGAAATCAAGAGTCGGTTGCTCAATTGACTGAACCACCCAGGCGCCCCTCAACCTTTCTGTACGTTGTAATTTGCAAATAGAAAGTTGAGGGGGAATAAATTTGGGTGGTTCACTGTGTCCTTTTTGTAGGGCTTCCTTTAAACAACTTTCTGTTGGTCAGTTATTCCTTATCACCTCTCCTTGGTGGTTGTCGTTTCTAAGCATCAGAATGCCTCGGCAGTAATTTCTCTATCCATGGTTTCTTTTTTGACTGCACCAGGGGCCTTTCCTGAACTCCTACCTGTGGCTCCTAGTAGGATGCCGTATTACCCACGGGTGGACTGCAACACTAACCAGTTTAAGACTGGCTTCTCACGTCTTCATCAAGGCTGCACTCATTTTTCCCCTTGTGATAAGCTGCTAATTAGAGTTCTTTTGCCTGAGGTTCCCTCCAGGATTCTGACCCCTGCTCCCTGCTCCCAGGATAATTTTAATAGTAGATTGGGATTTTTCCTCACATAGGGTTTTTTTTTTATCACTCCTACCTTTTTTTTTGCAGGGGGGGTAAAGAGATGGCTTTATTGAGATATAGTTTCTATACCATAAAATTCACCCACTTAGAGTGCACAGTTCAGTGGTTGTTAGTATGTTCACAGAGTTGTACATCCATCCTCACAGACATTTCGGAATATTTCACCACCCCGAGAAGAACCCTTGTGCCCATTGGCACTCCCTCTCCCAAGCCATTGGCAACCACAGATCTGCCTTCTGCCTCTGTGGATCTGCGTATTCTGGACATTACGTATAAATTGAATCATACAATATGTGACTTTTTGTGAGCAGCTGCTCATGGTTAGTATGATGTTTTTGAGATTCATCCATGTCACAAGGATGTACATATATCACTATTTCATTCCTCTGTCGTTGCCACGTGATATTCCGTTCCATGAATATTGTATTTCATTCGTCCGTTCATCAGTTGGCAACATGTGGGTTGCTTGCCCTTTTTTAGCTATAGATGGTTTTTTAAATTATTATTATTTTTTAAGTTTACTTATTTGTTTTGAGAGAGACAGAAACAGCACGAGTGGGGGAGGGGCAGAGAGCGAGAGAGAATCCCAACCAGGTTCTGCGCTGTGAGCACAGAGCCCAACGCGGTGCTCGAACTCACAAACTGAGAGATCATGACCTGAGCGGAAACCAAGAGTTGGATGCTTACCCGCCTAAGCCATCAGGCACCCCTAAAATTATAATTTATAATAGACCTCATTTTTTAGAACAGTTAGGCTTACAGAAAATGTGAGCATACAGTCCAGAATATTTCATATAACACCTCCCTCTTCTACTCTATATACAGTTTTCTCTCTTACTGACAAATTAGTCTGGTACACTTGTTACACTTGATGAGCCAGTACTGATGTGTTAGTATTAATTAAACTCCATACTGTGGTCCAACTTCTTTAGCTTTTACCTGCTGTCACTTTCCTGCTCCAGAATCCTCTCCAGGACACCACATGATATCTAGTTGTCACGTCTCCTTAGGCTTGTCTGAGACGTTTTCTCTAACTTGTTCTCGGTGACCTGGACAGTTTTGAGGAGTACTTAACTTGCCCCTGGGATGGCCCTCTACTGGAATTTACCCAGTAGTCTTCTCTTGGTTAGACCAGGCTTATAGGTTTGTGATAGTTATAGTTTTCATCACATCGTATCAAGGGTAAAACTTTCTTCATGATTTGTTGGTGTTGACCGTGATCGCCTGGCTCAGGTCGTAGGTCAGGTTTCTCCACTAGAAGTCAGCCTCCACCAATTTCACACTGTGCCCTTCAAAAAGAAGTTGCTGTGTTCAGCCCAGATTTAGGCAGGGGAACTACGCTCCCCCACCCTTTTGTTTTTCAGTTAACGTATTACCTTCTGTGATTTTTCTGAGGGTTTGTTTGTGTTCTTTTTTTTTTTTTTTTACCACTGCTAACTTTAGGAATAACATAACAAGCCAAAGGTAAGATGAAACCACATTGTCCCTAACGGGTTCACGAAGGCAGTTGTAGGATGATGCTGGCCTCATCACTCAGTTATCGTGAGAACCTGGGCGCCTGGGTGGCTCAGTCAGTCAAGTGTCTGACTCTTGGTTTTGGCTCAGGTCATCATCTCACAGTTCACGGGTTCAAGCCCCACATCAGGCTCCATGCTGACAGTGCAGAGCCTGCTTGAGATTCTCTGTCTCCCTCTCTCTCTGCCCCTCCCCTGCACGTGCCCGCCCCACCCCAACCCACCATCTCTCTCAAAATAAATAAATAAGCATTAAAAAAAGAAAAATTATATTTATATTAAGAATACAAATAAGTAAAAATATAAAAATAAATAATCATGAGAACCAGCTGCACTCAGTTCCTCTGTTCCTGGCAACTGTTATGTGCCCATCAGAAATTTTAAGACCCATTGTATAAGATTAGAAAATTAGGTTTTCCTTTCTCTTGTAATCACCCTGTACATATACTGTTGGAAAAACTGGAAAGCAGCAGAAGGAAAACCAGAAAGCCACTAGGGGGGAGAAGTAGAAGCACAACAAGCATCTAGTAGGATAGTCAGACATAAACGCGGCTACATGTTGGGCATCTAGGTGGCTCAGTCGGTTAAGCGTCTGACTTCAGCTCAGGTAATGATCTCATAGTTCGTGAGTTCGAGCCCCACATCAGGCTCTGTGCTGACAGTGCAGAGCCTGGAGCCCACTTCGAGTTCTGTGTCTTCCACTCTCTGTCCCTCCTCACACTCTGCCTCTCTCTCTCTCTTAAAAAAAAAAAAACAAACATTCAAAAAGAAAGTGGCTACATGTTCCCTGATTTTATTTGTGTTCGGTCTTATAAAAGTATACACATCTGTACCAGTGAGTTTGTGCTTATTTTCTTTTATAGCAATTGTCAGAAATCCAGAAGTCCAACATGCAGATCAAATCCAATATTGGCACGTTGAAAGACGCACACGAGTTTAAAGAGGAACGTCCCCAGTATCCCCAGGATTTCCAGAATGTAATGCAACTTCTTGACAGTCAGGTATGTGCCAGTGGCCAGTAACTGCAGCCGGGGCCTGAGTTTTCTCCCTGAACCAGATTACAGCAAGCATTTCCTACAGAAAAGGGGTTTGTCCCTTTCTGTGACGACGAAGCTGGTTCTTTTCTTCTTGTCTCCTAATACACGTATAATTAATCATAGCTGTTCATTAGATGCTTGTTGATTGACTCATAGACGCGGATATAGACTGGTTGGCAAAATTGTTTGATTTTCTGCTAACATAGTATCACCCTGCATTGTGTGGGGTTACCTCAGAGCTTATTTTTCCTATTTCAGAGGGAGGTCCCGTGGTCAAAAGGCCTGGAAAGGCTTACCGAAGCACTAACTTTATTTTTAGAGCTGACATATATGACTGCATTGCCGTCCTGATGCTCTTCTTCGTTCCTCAAACCTAATTTCAGTCCTGTGGAAAGTGGGCCTCCATAACCAGCACAGTTGTCGTTTGGCAGTTTTTGCCCTCCTGCTTTAGGGGAACATTGTTGTTTTTTTACTAGGAAACAAATAGAGATTAAAGTTTATGACTTTAGGATTTTGTTTTAAAAATATTTCCAAATGACATATTAGATAAACAGTTAGTATCCAAAATCTATAAAGAACTTGCCAAATTCAACACCCAAAAGACAAATTATCCAGTGAAGAAATGGGCAGAAGATATGAATAGACACTTCTCCAAAGAAGACATCCAGATGGCCAACGGACACATGAAAAAATGCTCGACATTCCTCACCATCGGGAAATACAAATCAAAACCACAATGAGAGACCACCTCACACCTGTCAGAGTGGCTAAAATGAACAACTCAGGAAATAACAGATGCTGGTGAGGATGTGGAGAAATGGGAACCCTCTTGCACTGTTGGCAGGAATGCAAATTGATGCAGCCGCTCTGGAAAACAGTGTGGAGGTTCCTCAAAAAAATTAAAAATAGAACTACCCTATGGCCCAGAAATAGCACTACTAGGAATTTACCCAAGGGATACAGGAGTACTGATGCATAGGGGCACATGTACCCCAATGTTTATAGCAGCACTTTCAACAATAGCCAAATCATGGAAGAGCCCAAATGTCCATCAACTGATGAGTGGATAAAGAAGACGTGGTTTATATATACAATGGAATTCTACTTGACAATGAGAAAGAGTGAAATCCTGCCATTTGCAGCAATGTGGATGGAACTGGAGGGTGTTATGCTGAGTGAAATAATTTAGCCAGCGAAAGACAGATATCATGTTTTCACTCATGTGTGGAACTTGAGAAACTTAACAGAAGCCCATGGGGAAAGGGAGGGGGAAAATAGTTACACGCAGAGAGGGAGGGAGGCGAACCATAAGAGACCCTTAAATATAGAGAACAAACTGAGGGTTAATGGGAGGGATGGGTAGAGGGAAAATGGGTGATGGGCACTGAGGAGGGTACTTGTGGGGATGAGCCCTGGGTGTTGTATGTAAGCAATGAATCACGAGAATCTACCCTCCAAACCACGAGCACACTGTATACACTGTATGTTAGCTAACCTGACAATAAATTATGTTAAAAAAATATACATATATATATTATTTTAAGAAGTAAGTGCATTTGTGGAATACAGACCACTGCCGCTGTTCCTTACGTTGCTGCTCAGGTCTTGCTCCCTCCCCGGCCACCTGCCTTCCACCTCGCAGCCGGGGCGGCCGCATCTCCATCCTGTCTCATCCCCCCACGGCTCCCCATTCTTCACCGAGCCGAGTCTAGAATCCTTACCAGCAGCCAGAGTCCCTAAGCATCTGGACCCTGTGTCATCCCGCACCGTTCTCGGCTTTACCTCAACACTCCCCGCTGCACCAGACAGCTCATGGTTCCCAGAACACAGCATTCTGTGGTTCTGCTTTTGCCCTTGTGGCTTTCCTTGTCACACACCTGTCAGTTTTGAGGACCTGCGGCTTAATTCTTCAGATGGGGCAGCACCGCTTCTAGAGAGTTCTCCTGGACCTCCGGGCTATTGCATTTCAGTAGTTCCCTCAAATAGGACCTGCTCACACACACCTTATGGGGGAACTCTCTATTGTTGGGTCCGCTTTCCTCCTGTGCAGGGCGGAGTGTGTCCCTTGGTCCTTGCCTAACTGGCCACGACAGCCCAGCGAGGCCCCTGGCACATGGTGGGGGACCACAAATTATGTCTTGTATTGACCTGTTGACAGTCGTTCCCTGCAAACTAGTCTTAGGAATGGAAGGACCAGTTATAAATCCCAAGGTCCCACCTAAATTTCTTCTGTTTCCTTCCTGTGAGCTGTTGTCAGTTCAGAACCCGAGGCCTCAGAAACCTTGGTGTTTCTTGGATCACCTGGGTGGCTCAATTGGTTGAGCACCTGGCTTTGGCTCAGGTCATGATCTCACAGTTCATGGGTTCGAGCCCCACATCAGGCTTGGTGCTGATAGCATGGAGTCTGCTACGGATTCTCTGTCTCCTTCCCACTTCTCTGCCCCTTCCCAGGCTCACACTCTCTTCTCTTTCAAAGATAAATAAATAAACATTAACAAAGAAAGAAAGAAAAAGAAACCTTGGTGTTTCTTTCAAGCTCCTTCGACTACCAAATTTTTTGGGTAAATTTTTTTTGGAAACAAAATTTTTTTTGAAAACAAAATTTTATTGGGGTGCCTGGATGGCTCAGTCGGTTAAGTGTCCGACCTTGGCTCAGGTCATGGTCTCCTGGTTCATGTGTTTGAGCCCCGCGTTGGGCTCTGTGCTGACAGCTCAGAGCCTAGAGCCTGTTTCGGTTCTGTGTCTTCGGATTCTGTGTCTCCCTCTCTCTTTGCCTTTCCCCTGCTCGTGCTGTCTTTCTCTTTCTCAAAAATAAATATTAAAAAAATTAATTAAAAAAAAATTTATTGGAACATAGCCATGCCTGCCCATTTACATATTACCTATGGATATTCTCCTACTGCTAGTAGTTGTGACTGAGTCCTGTGGCCCCAGAGCCTAAAATAGTCCCTTACTATTAGTCCCTTAAGGAGAAATATTTGCTGACCCCTGCCTTAGATTTTAAGATTAAAATCAAGTGCAAATGTATTTAAACCCTTTTGAGTATCTGTAGTCTAAAAAATGCTTGCTAAAATTTTACCAAGTAGGTAGTTGGGTTCCATAGGTACCCGCTACAAAGAAAGCTTCCGTTTTGAGTGGATTTTATTGCACATAAATTGCTCTTTTGCTGAATTGCAGGAAAGCAAGTGGACCGCCCGGGTTCAAGCTCTTCACCAAGAACACAAGAAAGAGAAGGGCCGGGTAAGCCTAAAAAGCCAGTAGTCTGTCGGTGGGTCATTTTTTTAAAGAATACATGTTTTTTCTCTACAACAAAGGTAACGTTTGTCCACTTAATAAATTTCATGGAGAAATGTGTGACAAAAATGAAAATTACTTATAATTTCCATACCAACGAAAACCACTGCTAACTACTTGGCTATAATTTCTTTCAGTCTATTTTTTCAGCCGTGAATATAGCATTTCTGTAAGTCTTGAAACCCATACACGTAGTCTTAGAAATTTTGACTCATGTTTTAGCACCGTGCGTGCTTCCCACTTTATAGATCATATGCTCCTGGCTTTGGGGGATGTTTTGTTGTTTTTTTTAACGTGTTTTGTTTTGTTTTGTTAATGTTTACTTTTGAGAGAGAAAAAGAGACAAGAGCATGAGCAGGGGAGGGGCAAAGAGAGAGGGAGACTCAGAGTCTAAAACAGGCTCCTGGCTCCGCACTGTCAGCACAGAGCCTGACATAAGGCTCGAACTCATGAACCATGAGATCATGACCGGAGCCGAAGTTGGACACTTAACCAACGGAGCCGCCCAGACACCCCAACATTCTCATGTTTTTAAAAATATTCTTCAAAATCACGATGTTTTTAATGGCTGTATCATGATCTTGCGGATGTATCCTAAGTTGTTATGAATCATTCCTTTATTGCTGAACACATTGTTTCTGATTTTTCCACATTGCAGGTCAGCAGCTAAATAATCTATAATTTTAGGAAAGATACTTTTACTGTGAGCAATCCTTTCATTTTAATTAAAACAATTCGATTATAATACTGCCTTTCAGCTGAGCACATCCCAAATTTAAGCACCATTGCAGTGGTGCAGAAAATCTAAATCACTTTTATTTGAGATAGAAAAACTTGGATATATATTTTTTCACTTCCTGTGCACTTTGTAGCCCTGTGCCCGCTGCGTCTCAGTCGCTTCGGCTGCTGTGACAACATACAGTAGGCTGGGTGGCTCGCAAACAACAGGTATTTGTTTCCCATAGTTCTGGGGCTCTAGGGACTGAACAGAGAGTTTGTTAAGGTAAGGTTGTGGCTGTGTGGGTGTAAAGCCCATGTGGATTTCTCCAGCCCGAACCACCCTCTGAGCTCCGGACGAGATAGCCAGCTGTGCACTTGATACCTCCTGGGGCTTCCCCGGTGTCGCATGTTTCAGAAGGGGGGCGTGGGTTCGTCCCCAGATGAGATTTTCTGTTGTTCAGTGGCATCCTGGTCTGAGCAGTCAGGAGCACGCCTTGAGCCCCGTGTCTCCCTCAGCGTCCAGCCCGGGGTATCGGCAGCGCCTGCCTCGCGTCACACGTCCGCGTTCTTCTGCGCACTCCCATTGCTCCGACCCTCCACCGAGCCCAAAGGACCCTGTGGGGGCGCCTGGGTGGCTCAGTCGGTTGAGCGCCTGACTTCGGCTCAGGTCATGATCTCACGGTTCATGAGTTCGAGCCCCACATCGGGCTCTGTGCTGACAGCTCAGAGCTGGAGCCTGCTTCGGATTCTGTGTCTCCCTCTCTTTCTGCCCCTCCCCAGCTCATTCTCTCTCTCTCTCTCTCTCTCTCTCTCTCAAAAACAAATAAAAACATTTAAAAAAAGAAAAAAAAGAAAAGAACCCTGTGACTGGCCTCCCAGTTCCAACCTTCCCCTTTTCCAGTTTGCTCTCCAAAGAGCAGACACAACCGTGCGGCTGCTGGTCACTACCTGCCACCTCATCCCGGGTCCTCTCTCCGAACCTGCTCTTGCTGACCACAAGAGCCTTCTGGTAACTTATAGAACATGCCGGCCTTTTTCTCTTTTCACACAAGGGTTTTGCTGCTGGGATATCCTTCCACCTGCTCTTCAGGACCGTTAGTTCCACAGCTCACTACCCGGCTGTGGACTTCTTCAAGGCCAGCGGGAGAGAGGCTCGCCTGACTAAGGCCACGCAGGATAATCTCCCTTTGCAGTAACTCAGAGTCCGCAGATTAAAATTAAAAATTTTCTTTTAATGTTTACTTATTTTTGAGAGAGACAGAGAGAGACAGAGAGCGAGCTGGGGAGGAGCAGAGAGAGAGGGGGACACAGAATCCGAAACAGGTTCCAGGCTCTGAGCCCAAGGTGGGGCTCGAACTAACGAACTAACGAGCTGTGAGATCATGACCTGAGCCGAAGTCGAAGTCGGACTTAACCGACTGGAGCCACCCGGGCACCCCAGGTTAGGGGCTTTACAGGTATCTGTCAAGTCCCTTCTTGTTTGCTGTCTTGTGTTGGTTAGAAGCACATCTTAGACCCCAACCAGCCCATGTCTTAAAGTCTGCTCTCGCTGCTATAACAAAATGCCGTAGACTGGGTGGCTTTAAGTGAGGGATGTTTATTTCTCATGGTTCTGGAGGCTGGGAAGTTGCAGGGTCAGGGTGCTGGGCACTTCCGTTCCTGGTAAGAGCCCTGTTGCAGATGGCTGTGTGCTCACGGGCAGCGAGAGAATGAGAGAAAGCTCTCTGGTTTCTCATAAGAGCACTAATCCCGTCATGAGGACCCTACCCTAATTCGTCCAAACCTAATCACCTCCCAGAGGCCCCACCTCCTAATACCATCACATGGGGGATTAGGGCTTTGACAAATGAATTTGGTGGAGGGATGCACAAACATTCAGTTCATAACTCCCCGAGAGAAAGGGCGTATAGTCTGGGGGTGCAAACTTGAGGGCCATTCAGAATTCCGCCTGCCACAGTCCCCCTCTGGCCTTGGCTTACAAGTCATCTGACATCATCTAAGCAGGTAGCTCCCTCCCTTACGGTTCCCGTCAGTCACAAGTGTAACTCTGATGGCTGTTTCACAAAGTTAGACTATTTATTCCCTTGTTTGCTGTCTCTCTGATCCGATCACTAGCCCTGCCAGGGAGGGACTCTGTCTATCTGGTTCTCTGTGGTATTCCCAACCTTGACTAACCTGAAGTGTGATTGGCATTCATTAAATATTTGCCGAATGAACGTGGAAGATAGCTAGTTGGCCAACCAGGGGGGTCATTCCACCTTGTTATGGATGGAGGACTGCTGATTGGAGGGGTCAGAAGAGCAGGATCGAAAGAGTCATCTGTTGGTATGAGCACAGTCTTTGAACCTGGGGCCCCTTAAACTCAAGGCCATGCTAGTCTGCCTCATTGTCCTGCTCACCTGTCATGCTTCAGACACCGAGCCAGCTCGGAGAAGAGGCAGTGACAACTTAGAGCGGTTGCTTTTCTGGGAGAATGTTCTAGCTTCCCTTCAAGATGCTCTACAGGAGTAGTTCCTAACCAGGATGCACTTCAGCATGCCCAGAGGCTCTTTCCCAAAATACACATGCCCAGCTCCACTCACCGAGATTGGCATTCAGTCTGGGACGGTTTCTCTTTTGGATCCATGGTTTCGAACCACTGTTCTTATAATTGGAGGTTCTACTCTGGTCCTTCAGGGCATCTTATAGCATTGGTACCTAGGGACAGAATTCTTACCAATGAGGATGGTGTTCAGTGCTTGCTCGTTTAAAGCCTCCTGTGCCCCAGACCATTGTAGGAGTTCCAGTGGCCTTCTGGGAAAGAGTTCAGGTTGCAGATTTGTACACTTGGCCACCGCGAGCCGTGATGGTGGTTTGGCAGAGCGAGGAGAGACCTTCCCTGGCTCCGAGCGAGCTGCCCTGCCCCACGTCCTGGGGGTGTGGAGTGTCTGTGCCGCCACTAGGCTGCGCTGCTCCATTGTCTGTTGGTTTTGCTTGTTCAGAAGCTGCTTTCCTCCTTCCTTAATTTCTCTTAAACCCTAACAGAGGGGAGAATTCAATCAGGTTTAGTAATCTCTGCCTGAGACCTAACTATTAATTATTCCACATGATTGCTGCCTACTGTTCCTACAATGCACATATTGTATTTCTCTGTTTAAGGGAAGTCGTGATTGCCAACTTTTTATTGCTTTACTTAGGTTCTTGGCAGCCTTTTTTTTTTAAATAACATTGGTAGGAGTTCAAAGGGAGTCAACAGATAAACGATGGCATGCGCTTTTGACCTGACAGAAGACAGTAGAGCTCGGGAGGTTGTACGGTGGTCATGTAACGAAAGGAAAAGAGGAGAGAGTACTGCATTCCGGGAGGGAAAAGAGCATAGTCCTGGGGATGGTAGGAGGTTACAAGAAATGGGCGCAAGGGCCCCGACTTTCTGAGATAATTTCTGGCTATCCCTTGCTTGGACTGTTCTCTCAGCAGGCTCTTTTCTGGGCTTTTCTGGTCCATTCTCAATCCTGATATCAAAATGTTGCCAGCCCTTCGCTTGTCCGATGTCCCCGTCTTCTGGGGGTCTGGACGGACTCCACATACTTTTGACTGGAAACCTTCACCGGGACCCCTGGACATTTTCACTGGCTTCTCCACCTATTTTCCAGCTCAGCGTTTCCCACACGGCTTTCGGGCAGTCTCCTCGCGGTCTGTAAAAATGTGGGGAAGGTTCTTGACAGTGTTCTCCTGGGGGAGGTTCTTGGCAACTAGCAGGACATGGAACGTTCTTCAGGAAACCTTGTCAACTTGGTTCAACCCAGTGCTTGTCTCGCTGCCTCTGGGCACAGAGCATTTCGGTGGGAGACCCTAAAGCGTATTGGGAGAGAGCATTAACTTGTTGTGGCGGTTGTTGTTTTAAATGTAAATAGATTTTTTTTTTTTTGAGCAGTTTTAAGTTCACAGCAACATGGAGCAGAAAGTGCAGACCGTTCCCAAATACCCCTGCCCCCTCCATACGCACAGCCTCCCCCATTATCTACGTCCCGCACCACGGTGGTGCGTTCGTTGAGATTGCTGGGCCTACATGACCACCTCGTTGTCACCGGAAGTCCATAGTTCACGTTAGAGTCCACCCCTGGTATTGCACTTTCTCTCTCTATAGGTTTTGACAAGTGTGAAGTGACATGTAGCCACCATTATGGCATCACACAGAATGGTTTCATGGCCCTAAAAAATCCTCTGTGCTCTGCCTCGTCATCCCACCCTCAACCCCTGATTTTTTTTTTTTTTACTGTCTTCATAGCTTTGCCATTTCTAGAATGTCCAACAGTTGGAGTCATACAGGATGTAGCCTTTTCAGATTGGCTTCTTCCACTCACCAACATGCATGTAAGATCCCCCCAAGTGTTTTCATGGCTTGGTAGCTCATTATTTTTTAGCACTGTATAATATTCCGTTGTCTGGTCGGACCTCGGGGGACCTTCACCTACTGAAGGACATCTTGACTGCTTCCACGTTTTGGCAATCATGCGTAAAGCAGCTGTAAACAGATGTGGGTAGGATTTTGTGTGCACGTACGTTTTCAGCTCCTTTGGGTAAATGCCAAGGAGCACTACCACTGGACCGTATGGGAAGGATGTGTTGAGTTCTATAAGAACCGCCGTCTTCCAGAGCGGCTGTACCGTTTTGCATTCCCACCAACGATGAATGAGTTCCTGCTGCTCTACACCCCCGCCAGCACTCGGTGCTCTCAGTGCTCTGGCTTTCGGCCATTCTAATAGATACGTTGCCATTACTTTTATGTTGTTTATTTTCGAGAGAGAGAGAGACAGAGCATTAGCAGGGGAGGAGCAGACCGAGAGAGGGACACAGAATCTGAAGCAGGTTCCAGGCTCTGAGCTGTCAGCAGAGAGCCCGATGCGGGTTCGAACCCACGAACCACGAGATCACGACCTAAGCTGAAGTCGGATGCTTAACTGACTGAGCCACCCTGGTGCCCCAGTTGCTATTAGTTTTTGACTTGGTGATTTATTTCTTAAGGCCTGGGGGCCACTTGGTTGTTTATGTTCCACGACTTAGTCACTAAATTTGAGACTACTAACTTTGAAGCCATACATGAAAGTTCTGGGCTCTTCCCCTCCAGCTGTCTGAGTTTGGGCCATCAACTTTACCTCTCTAGACCCGAGCTTCCCCGTCTATACAGTGGAGTCAAAACACGCATCCGTTAGGATGTGGCGTGGATTCAGCAAGGTGGAGTGCTTGGTGAGTGTTTGTTTAAAAAGCCTAACAATTTGGGAAGTACTGTGTTAGATGCTCTTTGTCCTTCTCTTGGGCACACTCACTGGCCCCCTTTCATTGGTCTGCACAGCCTTCTCCATTTCTAGGTTGTAGGCTTGGAATGTCCTTAGCTCCAATGGGCTAAGGTGTTTTTCCCCTCTGTTTAATGATTAGTGAAATTGCTTTAATAATCTTTCCCTAAATTATTGAAAACAAATTCTTCCTGAATGTTTTTATGCCCAGTATATGATTCCATTTCCTGAAACGAAATCTCTAAAGATGGATCTGTTAATGAATCTTTGGATCTTTCTGTTCTCTGTGTGCCTCCCACGCTTCTCCCTCCTTCCGCCTTCCTTAGTGAATATGAATTGAGAACCTGCCAAGGGCCAGAGGTGGTACTTGGCCACTGGACGTATGAATAATTAAGATGGGCTCTCCACCCCAGGCACATGTGGACACCCGAGGGTTCAGGACCGCATTGGGTTGCCGCCACTCTGTGGGAGCAGCCCTGACTCTTTCTCAGGGCTCATTCCTGTGGTGTTGCGTGCAGTGTGCTCGGGAGCACCTGGCTGCTCCCGCGGTCACTGTTGTGTGTCCTGGGTCACGAGCTCCCTGGGAACAGAGAGGAAGCCCTCATACAGCCAAGGCTTCGGTACACGGTGCCCAAAGATGTGTTCAGTGCCTTGATGTGCACAGATAACATAAGGCCAGCAAAGAACACAGTGTGAGTACATACAAACCGCAGGAGGAGACATTTCACAGGCCCTTTGCAGACAGCTGCCTTGATTTTTTTTTTTTTTTTTCCAGCTCTTGTCACATATAGAGAAACTTCGAACCTCCATGATAGACGATCTAAATGCAAGTAATGTTTTCTACAAGAAAAGAATAGAAGAGCTAGGGCAGAGGCTCCAGGAACAGAATGAACTGATTATCACACAGAGACAACAGGTATTTGGGGCCATGTATTGACACTGGTTTTCCTTAAGTAGTGTAATTTATCTAAGAATATTATGTTTTATTTTAGAGCATTTGTAAGTTGGATAAGATAAAGGAGGTAGGATATTTTCTTCTTTATGGTTGTTTGCAAAAGTAAATCCAATAAAATGGTTTTTTCAAGATATTTAAAAGAAACTGTAGAGAGCAGGCAAATTTATTCAATTAGAATTCAGAATAAATTCGAAGGTAGAGAATTTCTTTTCGTGATTACTTTGAGAAGAAGCCCAATCCAAATGCTACTTTTATAAAACTTTTGTCTTCATGTCTTTAAAGTCCACTTGTCCTCTGTCTTTGGGGGATTTCTTGAAAATGTTAATTCGTTAAATACAGTATCTGTCTATTACATAGTATGTCCCTGTCCAGTTTCAAACATGAATCATTAGAAAGCTGTTTTTCTTTGCAGATTAAAGAGTTTACCAGCAAACCACTAAACAACGTCAGTGAACCCAAAGGTGAGTGGGCCAGGATCCCGGTGTTGGGGCAAGGCGGGCCTCCCTAACCGTGCACCGGTCATCAGAAGAATGTGGGGTCCCCATGGTTGACGGGCGTGAAGATGGCATTCCCATGGTGATTTTAATTTGAGCGATCTGCTACTGTGATCCAGGAAGCTGAAGAATTTTAAATACCTAGACTGTTGTTGAATGGCCTTATATACTTCTTATCAGAATACCGTTATGCACAAGATACACGCTTAGTAGCCGTACCTCTGGACTGAGGTGCGATAAGGTGAAGTTACAGTTAAAAGCACGAGGCCTAGAGACAGACTGGGCTCAGCACCCATCTCCGGCATTGTGTGGCTCTGTGAGTCTCTGCCTCGGTTTCCTCAGCTCTAAAGTTGCAGTATGACGAATCACTACCTCATAGGCTGCTTAGGATGATTAAGTGGGAGAACATATATAAAGTGCCCCTGTTAAACACTGGCAGTAACTGTTGTTAACGACCCTAACCTCAGTTTCTCTAAAGTACCAGAGAGGCTGCTGTGTCATTCTCAGCCATGGCAGTTGGGGGTTAAAGGTTTATTCTAGGCACAGTTGGGGCACATACAACCTACCGACTAGCAGGAACAGCCACCCCTCCTCGTCTCATTCAGGAGCGAGTCTAGAAGGGGTGCTGGAGCCAGAAGTGCAGGGTCTCCTGATAAAGCAAAGCTTACCTTTGCCTGGACTCCTTTTGAATAATCCAAGTTTCTGCTTGTCTCAGGTTGTTAAAGGGGTACTTGTCTACTTGAGGAGCACAGGCTGGGGATTGGTAATGGGTGCATGAGCTGCATTGCCTCCTTGCTTCTGGGGGTCCCCAGGGGTTCATTGACCTACATACTTGGTTCCGTCTTGTTTTAAGATAAAGCTTTGGGAAGGGCTATTGTTCCCTATAACTTCTCTTCAAATAGTGACAGTCCAGGTAGTGAGAAATACCTGTATAATCACTTAGCATAAATATTTGACTGACTATAATTTTAGGAAAAAGTTTTATAAGGATTTATGTTAAATGCCTTTACTGTGTTGGTCGAGTGACTATATGTTGGTAATTTATTTTTCCTGAGGGAAAAGATTAGTATAAGGGCTGGCAAAAGACCCATAGCTTGTGATTTTTGTTATTAATTAATTTATTTTTTTTATTTCAGGGAATCCTTTAATCTGGCAAACATTCGAATCTAAGCCAACTGCCCCAGCTGTACCTAGTAAGTTTCTATAATAGCCTCAGGGTTCAAAAGATATCTTAAAAGTACTAAAACCAATACGTAACTTATTATTTTTAGAGACTTTCCTTCGAAAACCAGTGTGTTTGGAGATTATGTAATAATCTATTTTGATTCCTGGCTTTGACCTAATTCTAAAACCCATGACTGTAAATATCCATGCAATTTTGTGGTGATTAGGTTAGGGATGGCTACCCTAACCTACTATTTCTCGAGTCCCTGGATCAAGCAACAACTAAAAATTCTTTGGTGACCCCAGTTTGTACTTGTGGGTTTATGATGTGACTGTGTGTGGTGGCTGCCATGTTTTGGCATCGCTGAGACTCAGTGCTAGCAGGCTTTGGCCTGATGCTCCATCAGTCACTCCCTTGAGGTGGGCTCAGCATGTCTGTCTTTCAGAGCCATCAGGATTTGGCTATAATCCACAAAGACATAATCTGAAGAGTTTAGAAACAGAGTGTTTTCCTAATAATAGTTAAATAGTTGAAATATTCTTATTATTCTTTTAGTCCATTCAGGAAAGTGTAGGGATGGAGGAAGTAAGGGAGCAGGTGATCCTGAACCAGAGAGGGCATGCGTGGGAACAGGGATCGGAATACCAGGGAAGGGGCCAGGCTGAGGCTGGGCGCCGAGTGACAGTACCATTCATGTGGGCCCAGGGTGGTAGTGATGAGCGTGTTTGGGCATGTGGCACAATTGACTGGAAAATGCTAATGCTAACTGCTCAGTCTTCTCAGATGCTTCTGGAGGCCTCTTGATGTAAGTTGAGAAGTGCTGAGGAGGGAAGGGTAGTTTCGTGCCAAGAGTGGGGCTGAGGGGGTAGTAGAAGCTGGGCTTACATCTTAGAGAAAAAATGCATTTCATAGAAGGGTGACAAGGTTAAAAGGCATTAAATTGTTATTGTTCATACTTTGTACTTGGCACAATATTGGAACAATCTTGTGTTCCAATAAAACTTTATTTACAAAGACAGATGGTACACTAATATAGTCCATGGGTTATCCTTTTGCAAACCTCGATCTAGATTATGTAAGTTGCAAATGGCTTTGAGGGTCCTGTTTCCAGAATTGTTAGCAATTTACACATAGTTAGGAGTTGAACACTTTTGCCAATGGCTGTTGCAAATACAAAAATGTATGCCCACAAAGGAAGCTGATGTTTGTGGCCAGTGTTTTTCAGAGTAGGATTAGAATGAAAGATCTACCGTAATAAGCTAGGGAAAGAGAAAACTAAAGAGACAAATACGTAGTCCAGAGAGGAACCTCAGGTAAGAATTGTCAAATATTGAAAGGGAGGCCTTGGAATCTAATTTTCTGAAGATATTTCAAAAGTAGAGAGCATTTCGTCTTACTTGACTCAGACTTCTCTCTAAAGGCTTTGACTGAGTTAACGCCTTCTCACAACGTGTTCCAGTCCAGTGAAAATCTAAATTGGAAATTGGAAATCTAAAATTTATTGTACATGAACCTTCATATCAGCGTTATTCACAACAGCCAAAAAGTAGAAACACCCAAATACCCATCTCTAATGAATGGATATATAAAGTGTGGTCTGACCATACAGTGCAATGTTACTTGACCGTGAAACTACATGCTGATGCTGACACGCTACGTGCACCATGGATGAACTTCGAAAACGTGGTTCTAAGTGAAAGAAGTCATTTAAAAAGGACCGCCATGTTTGAGTCCATCTTATATGAAATGCCCAGATTAGGCAAATCCATAGAGACAGAAAGGGGATCAGTGCTTGCCAGGGACCATGGCTAATGGGGGTTTTGGGTGCGTGTGATGAAAATGTTCTAACATTATTAGGTAGTGGTTATGGTTGCACAGCTCTGACTTCACTAAACACCACTGAATTCTGTATTTTTCAAAGGGCAAACCGTATTTCAGTAAAGCTGTGAAAGAGAATTGGTTTAGGTTAGCTGGTGACTGTCACCTGAAACATTTGTCCCTTATGATCTGTACACATCTTGACTGGTTGGGGGAGCGCTCGATTATCATCCAGTTGAGATGCTTATTGCTTCCATTATGGGACCTGTGAGCTTTCTCTCTTTACGCTGTTTCAGTGACCGCCTCGGCCCCACAGACTTTGGACGCTAAATCAAGTCTCACAATGGCACATGGTAAGTTTCAGCCAAGTCTCAGCATTTTATGTGCAGTTTCTGCCCCGAGTTAGAGAACTTATTAACTAAAAGTGCTTCTGTGGGGGTAATTATGCAAAACAGAAGAGATTTTAGCGAATGCAAAACAGTTAATAGAACTACAGCCTTCGTATGTAATATTATCGTAAACTGTGACTATACCTACTGAAGTCTGTGTATAGATTGCTGGACTCACAAGCAGAGATGTTAACTTTGAGTCGTACTTTGATTATGTGTGATTTTGGGTGGAAAGTAGTAGGTGTTGGGTAGGAAGGTGATTTTCTACTAGACCAGCCAACCAGCACTTGCCACAGGGCGTGTGTGACTGTTTTTATAACTTTCAATGTGGCAGCAAGCCACCTTTTTTAAACAAACAGTTTCAGCGATTGGTTGGAAAAATCTAGAGAAGACATGTGATGGAAACCAAAGGGAGAAGTAGGAACCCCTGGAGGAAGTCACTGCCAGGAATCAGTTCTTGGACCAGGGCGCAAGGATGATAATGGTTAATTACATGATCCGATCGATTGGGTGAAGTTTGTAGCCATATTTTATTTTTCTGCTAAAGCGCTTACAGTTTTTGTAAGCATGTTTTTAGTGCATTGTTTTCCCGTGGTCACCTGTGTATTAACTGAATTAAAATGGGAGGGGGATCAACTTTTTTCTGCCTTCTTATCTACAAACGCTTCTGGAATGTAAATGATTCTTCATTCCATTTTAGTTAGACTTAAACCCATGGTCAGTCCAGTCAGGCTTCGTGTCTTCCAAAATGTTGTGGTTCATATTATCGTGGCCTTATCTTCTTTGCTAACTGATGGACTCATGAAGTGTTTATTGCCCCTTACTTTTTTTCCAAAGGTCATTTCAGGCGGGTCGGTACCCTTGAGCATATGTGTTCACAGTATGTGATGCATAAACCCCCTAGTTAGTGGATGTTATTATTTACAAGTATTTAGAAACATGCAGGGTTCTCCCTCTGGGCCAGAGAGAGAAACGTATGTTGCATCTATGTAAATTTGCTTTAATATTGAATAGACAGGAAAATTTCACCTGGCAGTCGCTCTCTATTTGTATTCTTTGTCCTGGGTCTAAAATCTCTGTCTTGCCTTCTATTTCGGGGTTGATTTTTACAATGCATTGCTGACTGCCTCTCTGTACTTCCACAGCGGGCTATAGTTGCTTTTTCTGTCTGTTGCTACTTTGTTATCATTAGCCTTTTGTGTGATACTTCAGTATCTGAGGTCTGTATTTTCTTTGTTTTATATTTTTGGCACCCTATAAAGGACTCCTATAGTAAGTATGTTTAGCTGACTGGAGTTAATTCAAGAGTCCATCAGTTTCAAAGCACTGTGTTCCTTATGGACTTTGCCCTGATTGGAGCTGGGCTGCATGAACCAGCCATGCCCCCTCGTTGGCATCTGCTGGGATTAAAATGCTAGTTTTAAATGCCAGCCAGACCTGGCATGAGGCCTGCAGTCTTTGGATTGGGATCTGAGCTGATTTGTGAGCATCTCAATGGGCAGGAGCAAGGAGGAGGCTAGTACGGGGGCCCACTGACCTGCCTTCCACCCCCAGCCATGGCAGTGTCCCCAACTGTGGGGGCGGGGGAGGGGGCACGGAGAGTTAGCCCGTATTGCATAACATTATTTAGCCCGATTACCTCTGTCTTTCCTTTTGTTCCATCTCAGAGCTCGACAGGGTTCTTTACCATGAGAAATGTCATGATTACTCACTGTTTTAGGTTAGAGATTTACAGGCGGGAGGTTAGTGGGCAGTGCTCTTAGACAACCGCCGTGAGAGAAGACGTGGGTGGAAGGGTACGCTGAACCCGGATACAGCTGCCGCGGAGGCCTCGGCCGATCTCACCGGGAGCTTTAGAGCTGGGATGGGCACTTGAGAATTTTCCTGGATCGAGCAATCAGTTACAAGGTGTGGGTTGTCCCAGGGAGGAGGCAGGGGTGTAGGCCACTCCTTTCAGCCAAGACAAAGCAAAAAGTAGAAGCGAAAGGGAACAGGAACGCACTACATGTGAATTAATGGTGCGGATGAATTATGTGGCTGAGCATAGAGTATGCAGAAGAGATTTGAAGGAAGCGAGGTTGGTTGAGACTGTTATGGCAAGCACGATGTGCCAGACTATAGCTGTTCAGGCCATTCTTGTGACATTATGTAGCTTCTGAATGTTCTTGAGGCTGGGCGTGGCCAGACTTGGAGGGCTGGGCTTGGGGAAACTTAGGCTGACCAGAGTGTATTCAAAGAATCAAAGCTGGAGAGACCAGCTGGGGGTCGAGTAGGGGTCTGCAGGAGACTCTTCACCCAGGAATTGGGGTTGAGGTTTTGAAACAAGAGGGAGCAGACATACCAGCCGTTCCAGGGAACTGGCGGGCAGGTGCAGGTGCAGGTGATTCAGGCAAGGGAAGGGTTAAGAACACGGTGCGTTCACAGAGAGCGTGCCAGTTAGAGAACTCTGGAAGACAGACACAGCCACTGCCAGTAGGAGGGCGCTATGGCTTCGTGGCCGAGAGCCTGGACCCTGAAGGGAAGCAGGCAGTCTGGATTCCTAGTTGACTCATGAAGCCATAGGTTTGGGTCTCCTCGCCTGACAAATGGGGAGAGCAGTAATGGCTACTTTGGTGGGCTCTGGCGAGGATCGAATGAAGCGGGACCTTTGGAACTGCAGCCGCTGAGCAAGCCCCGGCCAAACGTTAGCTTCTGGGGTGCAGCTGACAAGGGCCAGAGGGCTGGATGGAGATCCGGGAGTCTGTCTTCTGGAGGTTATGGTAGGAGGCTGACATAAGGGTTTGTCTGGAAGCCTCTGGAGAGTTCGGAGGGGAGAGATTGCAGTCTTCCCGTATACCGGATCTCACCCTGGAGCTCTCAAACCAGGAACTGGGTCGTGTGGAGGCTGAACCTGTGCCTTTTAAGGCATAAGGATGACAGGCCCTTCTCTCCACACTCGGACTGTGTGGGGAGCTGGGGTCTGGTGGACCTCACTTCCTTTATTGTAGGAGCCTGGCTTCCTGCCCCTAGAACCCTGTCCTCTGCCCCACAGCAGCCAAGGTCACAGTTTGGAAGATTTGTCCTGACTCCAGAGAAATAAGTCCTAAGACGATCTCTGTAATATAATGATAATAAATATGCATATGATAGTTTGGGGAGATTTTAGGGAGCTTCTCCTTATAACTTTATTTTTGTCATTTTCATGAAGTATAATAAAACATATACCATGTGACTTTAAAAATTACAATTAGCTTTGCTCCTAAAATCCCTCTTTTCAGCAATTCAAACTAGTAAATAGTCTATTTGTGTAACTTTACTTTTTAATTTTTAAAATATTTTACTGAGGTATAATTGACCTATAACATGCATCAGGTGTACAACATAATGATTTGGTATTTGTGTATGTTGTGAAATGATCACCACAGGGTCTAGTTAACATCCATCACCACACTTAATTACAGGGCTTTTTCTCTATTTATTTAACTTTAAAATCTTGCTGCCGAATAACAAAGCACACTTCTGATGTTCGGCAGGCGTGGTCCACGTTTGGAATTAAATGCTTCTTTGTGTGATCATGTTCATGTTTCACAATTAAAGTTGACTACTATTTACTAATAGCCTGTGTTCCAAAAGTTCATTGGAAGGTAGTTTAAAATGCATTTCTCCCAGTCAAGGTTAGATAGATTGACTCGGTTGCTGAATAAGCTGTAAGAGCCTATTTATATATACTTAAGTACAGTATATATGTATTTATTTGTGTTTACCTGTACGTACGTGCGTATATTTGTAGATGCCTAAAACAGAGTACCAGAAATACCCTTCAGTAAATTAAATCTAGAACATCTGAGTAGGGGGTATTAAATCTGAGAGAATCAACAAACTGGTAGGCACTCAGTAATTGTTGGCCGTTACTACCTTCCAGGTCACCCACTCTGGTGTCTGGTGGTGGAATGGAATGGCCTCCGCCTCATGGGTGCGGGTGGAGAGCTCCCTGGGGAGGTGCCCCGAAACAGTCTCCAAGCTGAAGACAATGAAGCACGCGATCGCTAAGCTAGACCCCTGGTTGCATTTTATCCTATGTCCGAAGGCTGACTGTTTGACGCCCAAACCTGACCTTCCCTGGGAAGGAACTTTCCCTCTGGTGATGCGATGGCGTTTGGCTGCCTGCAGGGTTCCTAGTGCACAGTTAGGTTACCCTGGGAAGTCACCCGGAGGCCTCATCCCCCCCAGGGCCCTGTTCCGGGGTGGGATAGGAAACAGCCCGCCTTCACGTGCCGTCTGTCCGCAGCCTTGCCTTGGTGGCTCTCCCGGAGTGGAAGCAGGTGTTGGACCATGGTTTGGGGGCACAGAGGTGTGTAAGGATGGGGTCTTAGTCCTCCTGCTGACTCACAAGCCACCCGTCCTCCCCAATCCTGGTCCTCCCACTTAAAGGCCCTGGGGCTAGTGAGAAGTGGGAATCCCAGGGCCTCGGGCATTTTAAACTATTTTTATATTTGGAACTGAAATCGTTTCATGAATTTTCTCTTTAGCCACCAGGTCCGAATACTTTGTAAGTTAAGTATTTGGGGGGATAAGTGAAGAAGACCTTTTGCCCGTGTCCTTGAGCGTTAAAGGAATCGCATCGGGCACAAAGTTGCTGAATGAGAAACGGGGTGTAATTATTTGAAAATATAATTTCCCAAGGGGGACTTAATGGAAAAGATGTGGAAAGAGAAGATGACACGAAAAAGTGACCAACTTTAATGACCGCCTCCGTATGTTTTTCCCAGCAAATCCTGGTACTTGGGTCCTGATTAAAATACTGTGGAACTATATAGCTCTCAAAGTTGTTTGAAAGGAAACTAATTTTACTTTGCTGTTGTCCTGTTTGTACTGTTCTTGTTTTTCCTCATCAATAGAACAGGCATTCCCACCGCACATACTGGAACCAATAGAAGAGCTTTCAGAGGAAGAAAAAGGTAACCAAGGACTCCATCAGGGTTCTGACCTGCGTAGACTCTACTTAGATGCTAAAATGCACGCTTGAGAATCCGATCCAGTGGGTTTTGCCACACCATATCAAAATTAGGGAAGGCAGTTAGGATTATGTTTTCAGTGTATCTGTAGTTATCTATCATCATAAGATTCCTTTAACATGCCGTCATATTTTCTTTCTTAGCATTCTTTCTGCATTCTTAGCATCCGAATAAGACATTTTTGTGTCATCTGTGTGCCTGATGATAACAAAAATATTCATCACCCCGTAGGTATTTCTAACATCCTGGATCTGGGAAAAGAGTGGGTGAAGTATCCACTTCAAAATTATTTGAATAGCAAGAAAACGGTAATATTTAAGCTCTCACTGTCGAATATTTAGGTGCAAGATAATATCTTTGTGGTGAAATTTGGGAGCTGTTCAAGGTTTGGGGAGATAATTAAAGTGATTGTTGCATCTTCATTTGGCAGTTCTCAAAGTGGCTCTCTGTCCGCTAATTTTGAAGTTCGAAAAGTGTTCCACATTATTAAGAGTATTTTCTAATGCCAGACTTGTAGGTCCTAAAACCATTATATCTGAATCCGTTTGTTGTCATTTTCTCCTTAACAATGATACCGCTTGACCATTTATCACCTCTTCAGGAGAAGGCAAATTGTTGATATCGATATGGATTCTGGTCTTACCATTTGTGTTAAAATTAAAAAAATTTTTTAATTTTTTTTTAATCTTTATTTTTGAGAGAGAGAGAGAGAGGGACAAAGCATAAGTTGGGGAGGGGCAGAGAGAGAGGGAGACACAGAATCCGAAGCAGGCTCCAGGCTTTGAGCTGTAAGAACAGAGCCCGACGCAAGGCTCGACCTCATGAAACGTGAGATTGTGACCTGAGCTGAAGTTGGAGGCTTAACTGACTGAGCCACCTAGAGGCCCCCAGAATTAAAATTATATATTCCAACTTTTAAATTCTTAATAGTTGTTATAACTTCTTCTGTGTTCTCTAGACAACTTTTTCCTAATTGTTTAGAGATTGAGAAGTGACTAAATCAGGCACATTTATATAACCTACGCATTGTGCATTTTCTTTTTTTTTTATAATTTTTTTAACGTTTATTTATTTTTGAGAGACAGAGACAGAGTGTGAGCAGGGTAAGGGCAGAGAGAGAGGCAGACACAGAATCCGAGGCAGGCTCCAGGCTCTGAGCCATCAGCACAGAGCCCGACGCAGGGCTTGAACTCACAGACCGTGAGATCGTGACCTGAGCCGAAGTCGGCCACTTAACCGACTGAGCCACCCAGACGCCCCCGCAATGTGTATTTTCAATTGGCTTTCAAGTAACATGCTTTCTCCTTCTGCCGTGTCATTTACTGATGTCTGGAACACAAACTGTCTTATTTTCGGCAGCATCAGGAGGTTTATGGAAAGGGTCCAAAATTTTAAACTGGAGCCTCAAATCATATGGTTCACACGCATTTAAAAATTGAGTCCAGTTCCTCTAGGTTCCGAGAGGAGTCCTGCTTTGTCCACCCTCTCTTGGGACCCCGCTTCTACCTACCGCATCGTTCTTCATCTGCTTCTTTCAGAATTCTTCCACACAGACCATGTAGGGTGTGAGTTTGGGATCCCCGGCAGCAAACACCATCATTGGTTGTGTTGCCACATGCGGGGAACCAGACCAGGAAAGAAAATAATCCTCGCCACCCTCCACTGCACTCAGACACAGCTCTGGTGGGACATAGGAGAGGGGTGGGGACCACCAGAATGCCCTGAGTCCCAAGCACACTCTTATAGAAGCCAGTGACCCAGTGAGTCCTTCCAGTGCCTCTGTGGAACCAGCGTGCCGGGAGCAGATTAATTGCCATCAATAAATTCCTCAGCTGTGCTAACCTTTTGCAGATGATGTCTGTACAGCTAAATTTTGGCAGCGGTTTGTTTGCAAAGTGCTGTGGCTGTTACCAAGAAGTAACGCATGCATGGCTATTTCTGCGTCCGTACTTCTTTGACAGTCCCTGAGACGCATATTGGATCTTGGTGTTCTATAGGACGTTAGGATGCGAGGGCCAGGAGGGGGCTCAGGGGCCGTTTACTTGTTCAGAAACTTGGAACACGGGGATTGGGAGCTTGCCCCAAACTGCTGAGCTTCATTAGTGACGGGGCTGGAACTCAAGTCTAGGTGTTCTGCTTTCCGTAGTTGAATGCAAGGAACCAAGTGATAGAGGCAGGCTGGTCCAGGACTGGTGGGGTGCCCTCGGAGCAGTCTCTTTACCTCTCTGTTTTTAGTGTCTTCAGGTGAACAATGAGAAAATTAATTACTGGATGATGAAGTCCCTCCCGACTTTCCAGAATTTCCAACAGAAATTCTGTTTTGGTTTTTGTGTTTTACTGTTTGCTTTGCACTGCAATTATTCCAGTACCATGAATGGTATGTCATAAGTCTGATATAACTGATCATTTGTGTGGGCTGTTATCCACTGGCCACCTGCCTTAATATTTTTTTTAATGTTTATTTATTTTTTTGAGAGAGAGGGAGTGGGGAGGGGCAGAGACAGAGGGAGACGCAGGATCCAGGCTCTGAGCTGTCGGCACAGAGCCTGACATGAGGCTCAAACTCAACAAACGGCAAGATCATGACCTAAGCTGAAGTCAGATGCTTAACCGACTGAGCCACCCAGGCGCTCCATGCCTTAAATATTTTAATGAGAGGGAATGCTGATCTCTAGAAAGTTTCGTCTGATTGATCTTGTTAGTAATATGTGCTTTAATTAAAATCTTCAGCTGTGATTGGCTTTCAAGTGATTAATTCCACCTTTACATAAAAACTTGTTTTCTCCTGTTCACTCTATATTCTTTCTCTTGCTTCCGTTGGCCAGTCTCAGCCGTCTGAGAGTCCTTCCTACCGAGAGTTTTCTAATTATTCATGAATGAATCCAAAGCAAGCGTCAACATACAAAGTGAATTTGAGGACAGAGGGAACTGTTTAATCTGCAGTCATTTTGGGAAACTCAGTCATCAGAATGAACACCAGGGTTGAGAGGGATGAACCCAGACCAGCCAGCAAACAAATTCAGTTCACTTGACCCCAGTCCTGGCCAGTCCTGGAGGAGATAGAACCTGGAGCCTCTCTGGCTGGGCTTCTGCGCAGTTCCTTTTAGGTCCTGGATACTAACCCCAAAATGACCTTTGCAAACAGGGCGGGAGGTGTGCCTGTTTCAGTGGTAGCGCCGTGACCCCCAGGCCGTCTCTCGGTCATTTTAGCCCTAGATGGTTGTACACTTGAGGGCCAACTAGCAGCCAGCGCCAGCATATGGCCACAGCTGCAGCTGAGCCCTCTGGATTTTGATGTATTATCCGTTCCTAGGACAAAAGTGCCTTTTTTTTTTCTTTTACGTTTATTTGTTTTTGAGAGAAAGAGAGTGGGACCGAGGAGGGGCAGAGAGAGAGGGAGAACAGAATCTGAAGCAGGCTCCAGGCTCTGAGCTGTCAGCACAGAGCCCGATGAGGGGCTCGAAATCACAGACCGGACGGTGAGATTATGACCTGAGCTGAAGTCTGACGCTTAACGCTTAACCGCTTAACTGACCAGCCACCCAGGCCTCCCAGAAGTGTTTTTTTTTTTTTTCTTAAGGTGGCTCCAAAATACTGGAGAAACATTGGTGGGAAAACAGCACGAATGCTGAGAATATAAAATTCGAGGTTACTTCTGACTTTTATTAATATATAATCTTACAAAATTTCATAATTTCAGTTTAGCAAGCCGCAGCAGCAAAGCATAGAAAAGCGTTATCATGCAGGACCTTTCCTCCTATTTAATGTACACATCGTAATTCAACTAATTTGCTGTCAGCAAAACCGATTATTAATGAGCAGACATAGTCTTTACCTGCTGGGCTCGCACTAAGGTTTAGAGGACATATGAACCACAGGGCATTTTGTTGAGGATCTTCTGTCAATCTGGGTGCCGTGGGACCCTAAACCCCCCAGGGACTGAGGTGGGTGAGGGAAGAATGGGTGTCCGTGGGGCCCCTGCAGCCCCAAACCTGCTAGGTGCTGGCCTCCAGTGCCACCCTTGTTGGGTGAGACGCCCCTGTTTGGAGAATAGACTCCAAAATGACAGCACTGTTATGTTCTCTCAGGTCTGACTCGGGACATTTGCTGAGGGTCTGAACAGCCCAGTACGGAGCCTGTTACGTCAAACTCTCAGCTCCTTTGACGTAGGACTCAGTTCTTCAGGGTCCTGTGGTCATGCCCCGTCTCCAAACGCTCTTGACTAGACATTTGTTTACTCGGGGAATAAAAGAGGAACAGGGAAGGAAAAGCTAGAATCTGGCCTATTGTTTTTTTCGTTGCTTTTAATTACAAAGGCTCTTTTGAACAGAACGTACTTTTCCCAAGACTTGTATTAACCTCTTTTTCATTTTGGTCAATATTTTGGGAGGGATTATAATTTTCGTATTTTGAAATTTTGTATAAACTTCTACTGAATTGATTAAATAAAAACCTAATTGTTTAATGTAAATTGGACTTCTTCATAAAATGATACATAAATTCTAACTGAATTTAAGACAAATGAATTCTTCAGAAAGTAGCAAAATAATATTAGGATAAACCATTGAACTTCTGAAGAATTTACTTTTTCTACTATGCTTTTATAGAGACATTTCTCTTGCATTATTTATCTAGATATAATTCAGTTAGGTGGTGAAGAGTCTTTCAAGACACCGAAGTTTTTTTTTTTAAATGTTTGTTTATTTATTTTGAGAGAGAGAATGAGCATGAGCAGTGGAGGGGCAGAGAAAGAGGGAGAGAGAGAATCCCAAGCAGGCTCTGCACTGTCAGTACATAACTAGACAAACTTAAAATAATCTTGTTTTAAAAGTTGTGACACTTCAGCATTGTATATTGTACTTGAATGACCAAACAACTCAAAAACTTTAACACATTACAAAATGCTTGCTTGCTGTTTAAAAGTGGTGTTTCACCATTTTCTGCTTAGAGATTTTATGTATTTGTTTCTTTTCTTTCTTTTTTAAATTTAAATCCAAGTTCGTTAAGATACAGTGTAGAATTGGCTTCAGAAGTAGAATCCAGCGATTCATCACATACATATAACATCCGGCTCATCACAAGTGTCCTCCTTACCGTCTGTCGCCCATTTAGCCCATCCTCCACCCCCCCACCACCTCCAGCACCCCTCAGTTTCTTCCCTGTATCTAAGAGTCTCATGGTTTGCCTCCCTCTCTGTTTTTATCTTATTTTTCCTTACCTTCCCCTATGTTCAATCTGTTTTGTTTCTTAAATTCCACATGCGAATGCAATCATTTGATACTTCTTTTTCTCCAACAGACTTATTTCGCTTAGCACAATACACTCTAGTTCAGGAATATTCGTTTAATTTTTTAACACACTTTGTAAACCTTATTTCAGGAAGGGAGAATGAACAGAAATTAAATAACAAGATACATTTAAGGAAAACTTTGAAGAATAACCCTTCCCTCAATAAGGAAATCAGAAACGTATTGGAGCAGAGTTTGCTGGAGAAACTGGAAACCTTAGGGATTAATGCGGTAAGCTCATTCATTTCAGGAACATTTGTTGGTTGTGCATTATTTTGCTTTCTCAGTGGGAAAGGATCAGAGAAGAGAAGAAGGCATGTATGTTCTGTCCTTGTGGATTCATTCTGTCCTGATGGCCCACCTTGCATTGTTGGTTAGTCAGACAGAGACAGACAGACAGGCAGACACACACATACACACACTCTCTGTGCATTCGGTGCTGGCATTCACAGTCTAGCACTGGTCATGTAGAGTCATACACACATCCTCTGTCCCACTACCCTGGGAGCGCCTTTCGAGGCCAGAATAGTGTGTTGGCATATGTTAGGGCATCCACTTACCTCACACATGGCCGTTAGGTCATCTTCCCTAATCATTAGGTAAAGCCCTAATGATTAAACATCGTAATTGATTTGTTACTCCTTTGTGGCAGGTATTTGTTTCTTTATCAGATTATATGTAAGTCAGTAGCAAAAGGTTGGCACAGTTTTTGCTGATGAATGTTCATGAAACGAAGAACATGCTAGGATAATTAGGTTAACGTTCTATTTCTTCAGGATATACGTGGTATCCCAAGTGATCACTTCAGTAGAGTGCTAAGAACTGTGGAATCAGCAAGACATGAACGAGAAAGGCAAATACCCAACATTCAGCAAATTCGAGAATTCCTTGAACATGAGGTCAGCTGTAAAATTGAGGAGAGAACCTTACTGTTTCCAGGTAAGCCCAGTAACTGACTGCCGTTGCATTTCGGCACGTAGGAGTGAAATCCGATTACCCTTCACAAACTCTGGAACTTGATTGGCAAGTCGAATACCATTTGAACCATTATATGTTGGGTCTTGGATTTTATTTTCATATTAAAAATTGCCTGTGGTGTGGACTCTAGACCCAAGAGACAAGCTCGCTGGTTTCAGCCGCCAGTGTAGACAGTATTGTGGTATTTTCTTCTGCTTTTCACTTACTGATCATCAAGGTAGTGAAGACTCATGAATGGTAATACTGTTCCAGATAAGTATGGTGCTTCTCAAGTGGATACCCTTTCAACTGGAGAAATACCCAAGGCGGTAGTACCACTTCCTCCCAAAAGCAGACAATTGGTTAGACAAAGACCTGTTTTCACCGATAGGACATCTGTTCCAAAGTGAGTATTTTTAACCGTAACATTTTTGTATTAATGTTTGTCCTCATCAGCTTGGGCTGACATAACAAAATACCATAGACTGGGGGCTTTAAACAACAGAAATTTATTTTCTCACCCTTCTGGAGATTGCGTGAAATCAGCGTGCAGTATGGTCAGATTCTGGTGGCAACTCACTTCCAGGCTTGCAGACAGCCGCCTTCTTTCTCTCTGTGTCTTCACATGGCAGGCAGAGAGGACCAGTCCCTCTTTCTCTGTTTAAAAGGACACTAATCCCTCTGTGGGGGCCCCACCCTCATCACCTCAGATAAATCTAGTTACTCCCAAAGCCACATCTTCAGAGAGCATCGCACTGGGGGGGTAGGGCTTCAACATGTGGACTTTAGGAGCTCACACACATTCATCCCACAGCAGAGGGGTTGTTGGAGCCAGCAGAGAGTCGCACGTACAGTTCCCAGCAGCCTGTCACGGGCACTGGCACTCGGATTGCTGCATAATTATCCTCTTTAACAAATGTTCAAAGCAAAAATCACCAATTCCATAGAAATTTATAGGAAATTACATTGTTCACTTGTGCTGTTTAGAAATCATTTTCTGTCGTTTTTTAGAATTAAGAAAAATATCACAGAAGATCATTTTCCCAGAAAGTCTTCAACTGTTGCGTGAGTACTTGGGAGTGGGGAGCAGTCATTTGAAACATTCTTTTCCCTAAACATTCCTTTTATTGTAAATTAGTATGTGTGCTGTGATTAACTAAAGCCCTAATGTTAAACATCGTAATTGATCTGTTACTCCTTTGTGGCAGGTCTTTGTTTCTTTATCAGATTACATGTAAGTCAGTAGCATTTGTCACATCTTGACCCCCACTAAGAAGTGGGACCACCCCGAGTCACTTCCATTACTCCCCTCAGTGTCCAGTGGTTTTCAAGAAGCACAATGAATTAAATGAATGATGTCAACTTTTAATGGCTGGATTCTTGGTAGCACAGTCAGATGATATTGTTGTGTTCTGGCTCCTTGTGGAAATCCATGATGGCCCTAGACCTTACTGTTTTAGGCCCTCTTGGGATACTCAGAATCCTAGCTGAGTCACTCATAAACCGTGTGCCACCGATTCAGTAGTTTACCTGTTTAAGCCTATTGTTTTATCTGTTCAATGGGACATGCCGCCATTTTCACAGGATAGCTCTACTACCAATTAATACATGAAGAGGGCTTGTCGCAGTGCTTGGCAGTTAATGGGGGCTTAATAAATTATAGGTATATTTTTTTACTTAATAATGTTTTTGGTTTTGTTATTTTACTTATAATTTATATATAAGTAAATATAATTTAAATTTAAATTTGAGTATTTATAAGTAAATCTACTTTATAACTGAAATTCATAATCGACTTTTTCTGGAGATAGTAATACTGTAAATACCTCTTCTTGAGGCATTGCGTGTATATTGTAGAGACAATATGAACTATATATAAAAAACTATATAGTTATATATAACTATATATAAATATGTATAATT
Organism: Paguma larvata; assembly: GCA_030068075.1. Taxonomy (NCBI): domain Eukaryota; kingdom Metazoa; phylum Chordata; class Mammalia; order Carnivora; family Viverridae; genus Paguma; species Paguma larvata. Next base: position 92,332 of record JAINVK010001250.1, read on the forward strand.
TATATATATATATATATATATATAGTTAAAGACAGTATATAAATTTTTTTTTAGCATTTTTATTTTATTTTTTGAGAGACATAGAGACAGAACGTGAGCAGGGGAAGGGCAGAGAGAGAGGGAGATGCAGAATCCGAAGCAGGCTCCGGGCTCTGAGCTGTCAGCACAGAGCCCGACGCGGGGCTCAAACTCACAGACGGTGAGATCATGACCTGAGCCGAAGTCGGCCGCCTAACCGACTGCGCCACCCAGGCGCCCCTAGAGACAGTATACAGTAGAGGCAATAAAAGTGATTTACGCTTCAAAAGCACATTTCATGTACATAATCTCAAAGGAGGAGCCTTATTTCATGGAATGTCATATAACAACATTGTCTGAAATTTAAACACTCAAAGAATATTCTTTTTTTTGAGAGAGAGAGAGAGTAGTGGAGGGGCAGAGGGAGAAAGGGAATCCTTTTTTTTTTTTTAATGTTTATTTATCTATTTTGAGAGAGAGCCAGAGCGAGAGAGGGGCAGAGAGAGAGGGAGAGAGAGAATCTCTAGCAGACTCCATGCTGTCGGCGCAGAGCCCAACTTGGAGCTCATTCTCATGAACCTGTGAGCTCATGACCTGAGCTGAAATCAAGAGTCAGACACTTAACCGACTGAGCCACTCAGGCGCCCCTAAGCGCTCAAAGAATATTCTTAAATGAACAGACACTACTCTGAACTTCTCACTTTAAAATGGGATGCTATTTCAAAAGGCGTCTCGTTGTAAATCCTGAAATGTGAAAACAGTGCCGTTTGGGTTTTCTTCTGTTTAGGACTCCGCCCTTCAGCTCAGAGGAAGAGTTAGACGGCGAGGACCTCCTCCAGGCGTGCGTATCCCCAGACGTACTTCTCGTGCAGTCATCCAAAAGCAACAAGGGTAGCTTTGGAAAGAACACTGTCAAAAGTGACACTGACTGGACCGAGGATAGTGAAATCGAGGACTCCGATAGTTCTCCCAAGCCCACAGGTGAGCTGCTGTCATTGAAAATCCTTTAGGAAATTTTGTTTAGGACAGTGGTTCCCAACTAGGGGTACGAAGCACTGGGAGTCTGAGCTGGGAAAGTGCTCAAGGAAAGAAAACGGGGCTAATCCAAAAGCTCCTGTTGCCTACGGAAGATGGACAAGGCATAGCGACTAATTGCCGTGCAAGTGGAAGGCGAGGAAGGAGTCGGGGATGTCTAAGCAAATCGGTTTCCTAGGGCTCTCGGAACAAAGTACCACACGCCTTGTGGCTTAAAACAGAAATTTATTGTCTCCGTTCCAGAAGCTGGAAGGCTAAAATCAAGAGTAGCAAGGTTGGGTCTTTGTGAGGGAAAGATCTGGTGTGAGCCTCTGTCTGTCTGGATGTCCGTCCTGTCTGTCTGGATGGCCATCTGGTCTCTGTATCTCGTCACACCACCTTGCCCCGGTTCATCTATCTTGTGTCTGAATTTCCCGTTTTTATGACACTAGTCATACTGGATCATGTCCATCCCGCTCCCCCCCCAGGACCTCACTTTAATTTGATTACCCCTTTAAAGGCCTTATCTAGAAATAAGATCACATTCTAAAATATTGGAGCTGAGGACATCAACACATGCACGTGGAGGGATAGAACTCCGCCCACACACCGGGTGCCCGTGAGAACGGCTGTTCTTACACACCGTGCTGCCTTTGAAGGTGGGGCAGCTCTAGGGGAACAGAAGAGCCGAGTGTGGGGCTGCTGATAATTTGAAGAGAAGTGGGGCCTGAGGGTCATTTCTTAATGGTTTGGTTTTTTTTTTTGAGAGCAGGAGAGACAAAACATGAGCGGGGGAGGGGCAGAGAGAGGGGGAGACCCAGAATCCGAAGCAGGCTCCAGGCCCCGGGCTGTCAACACACAGCCGGACGTGGGGCTCAAACCCACAGACCGTGAGATCATGACCTGAGCCGAAGTCGGACTCTTAACCGACTGAGCCACCCGGGCGCCCCTAAGGGTCATTTCTTAAAAAAGAAGTTCTGTTTACAGCAGTTTAAAAATTATATATTTTAAACATATCAGATATAATTAATGTATTGTATACAATTTATATGTTCATATAATTATGTAAAATATAATTAATTTCAAAATAATTGTTTTTGAAAATACCCATGTGAATAGTCCACTTCTACAGACTACCTCACTGAAATGAACGTTTCTGACCAGAACTTGAACGAGACCATCCTTCTTTGATTTCAAATGAAAATTTTATTGCTTCTAGTCTAGGAGACTGTGATCTTTTTAAAAGGAAGTATCCCCGATATAAATCAATTGGTTTTAATTTAATAAATATGATTATTGCAAAGCATAGATTCCTTCAAAGTCGCCCATAAAGTTATTTTGGAACCAAACACAGACAATGATTTTTTTTTAACTGTACTTATTTCCTGTTGGTCACAGGAATTTCCATTAAAACACTAACCGAAAAAGTTGAAAAGACAGTTTCAAATCACGGAAATGTGAATAAGCCATTTGGTGGGATTAACATCGCTGAGGCGTTCGTCAAGAAAGAATCGAAAGAGGAACTGAAGGTGAAATCACTTTTGTTTGCTAGACACACACAGAGAAATTCATCTTTTAATGAATTATCCTTAATAATTATGTGGTTTTTGTAGTGAAATATTAAACAAATCTAACTATTTGGTGTAGCCAGAGATTGGGACTTTTACCTTACCTTGTTTGCCATATTACATTTCTTCCCATTCCATAGAGAATCGAAGATACTGGAATGCTAACTGGTAATAAGGCAACATATGGTTATCACATTTTACAGGTGTTCAGATGGCTGTCCGTGTCTGGCTTGACACCTGCAGGGGGTAGATGGTTTGTACACAGAAACGTGTGACCAGCTTTAACCTGGGGCCTCAGATCCAAGTCTGTGGCATGACCTGACAGTAAGATGGGGACCTGTCGAGGTCTGGCCCCACTTGGGAGCTGGAGTCGGTGGAGAAATGCATCAGGGAGATGAGGGCAGAGCCCGAGCTTTTCTCCCTGAATGGAGGAGAGGCCCCGACACATGCCGAGAGGTCCCAACACCAGGGCACCAGAAGTGTGTCCGTGGATGGAGAGCACCTGTTGTATTTCTGGGAGCTGCTCATCTGTGTTGACTGGGTCTTCCAGGGGGTCACCAGGTCACCGCTTGCTTAGAGTTAGCTCTTCTCCTGCCCATCTGTGGACCCAGAGCATTTTGTCAAACTACCTAATTAGTGTGATTTGTGTTGTACAAGCCAAAAGTGACAAAAAGTCATCACTCAAGCAAGAGAAAGCTAATGTGTCTTCGCAGAAATGTGTGCTCCTTCAGTTGGGGCCTCTTCTGCAGGGCCCTTGTGTGGCGTCTCTCGCAGTTCAGCGTCACGTCATCACAGAGGTAAGAGTCCCAGACCCTGCCTCGTTCCTGCCTGGGGAGCACCCTTACTTTACTACTACAACATAGTGTTTCTGGGATTTTCAAAACTCAGGGTGGGAAGGGTAGGTAGGAAGCATACATTTCCATGGCAAAGAAAACAAAAAACAGAAACCAAAAAACCAATGAAAGAGGTGGTTCCGTCTGCTTTCAAAACAGCTTTCCAAGTTCATTTCCTTGCCTTCCAGAAACGACCAGATGGGCGATCCTCCATGATTCCCCAAGTTCAAATCGTTCTGTGGCGGCAGCTGTCTCGCCGAGAGAACGCCCGAGGGGCGCTAGCCTGCCGCGTCTTTACGAAACGTTCATTACTCTCCATTTCCTTTAGTGCGCAGACGTGGATGACGACGACTGGGACGTGTCGTCCTTAGAGGAAGAAAAATCTTTGGGGAAGAAAACGGGGAAAGAACAGATGGAGCCTCTGCCTTTGAAGAATGAGCCAAATTCTACTCAAGTGCCAAATGCCTGGGCTGCATCTAATCTCAAGGGGCCGAAGGGAGAAGGTTTGCTTCTTTAGTGTCTTGCGGGAACTCGGTCCATTTTCCAATTATTCGTGCTTCCTCCTCATAAATAGCTAATTAAACTTCGTTAGCATCTCTTAAAAGTATCTTGATCTTTATGTTATTTTAAAAAGGACTAAATGTGCACAACTTCTGATCGGTATCTATCTTTGGATTTTAATTTTATTACTTTAATTTTAATATTATTTTTGAGAACTCCCATATGAATATTCATGCTTCATGCAGACGCCTCACAGAAATTAGAATTTCCGATCACACACCTAAGTGGGGCCATTCTTCTGGCCAGTCTTCCTGTATTAAACTGTTCACATATCAAATGTTTTTCTTTATTTAATTTGAAGATTTCTCTTGCAACATGGTAGCCAGTGGGATGAAATTACAAATGAAAATTTGAGTTGACATTGTTCTCGGATGAGACCTACCTAGCGTCTGGCTAAGTCCAAGAACTTAAGTTTCAATATATGTTTAATTTTTTAAATTATAAAATGTAATCTGTATTTTTTAATTGAAGAAATTCTTGCACATGGTGAAAGCCAAGGGGAACAGAAGGGCTTCTCCGTGCCCCCCTCACGTCCTGCAGCGCCTGCCGTCAGGTCTGCGTGGTGCCGCGAGGACGCCCACGTCTGAGTAGTGGGTTACACTAGTGTCCAGACTCATCAGCTGGAGACATTAACTGTTGATGTCCTAATACAGCTGGGGGTTGGCTCATTTCCTCCCCTCAGTACCCCTCTCATGACCCCTCTTCAGGGCCTTCAGGCCCCTATTTGTAACTTTCATACATGCAGATCTCTCCCATCTGTCGTTTCCATTTTCACCAGGATCTCTTGCCATCTCCTTCTGTAAGCAAGAGGAGCCGTTGCTATGTCCGCCCTTCAAGTCACCTTTTCTCCTTTTCTCTCCTCCGCAGTGTGAGCTGTGCCTTTTCTTCCACACTGTGCCCGTCACTAGGTTGTCCGTGCTGTCTGAAGGTTGATTCTGACAGTCACAACCTGATGACCGTGTATACATTACAGTGACTGTACATACACGGGGCCAAGAGGATGCTCTGAATATATTCGTCCCTTTCTCTTTTCCCCGTGGCATGACCTCACGCCCCTCAAAGAAAACCTGTCTAGAGGACACTCAAGTGGCAATCTCTGCACGACACCATTTTAGTGGCTCAAAATACTTCTTAACTAAGATCATATTGAAGCCCATGTACCCTAGAAAATCCATTTTTTTAACCATTTAATTCCCACTTGGCTTATTATAATTTTATTCTCCTTTCTTTATACCCCACTCAGAGTCCATAATAATGACAAAAAAAAATAATAATAATAATGACAAAACATTAGCGAGCAGTCAGGACCCAGACCCTGTGCTGAGTGCAGGGAAGGAGAGATGCTGTGTGGAAGCCTCCACGTGAGGGTCCGGTGAGGGTATCCTGGAAATGTGGCCATTCTGTGGCCAGACCGCACGCCACTCCCTCCACAGCCCTTGGGCACCGGGGCGTGTGGGTGGGTGAACAGACACAGGCACCGATGCTATGGGTTTTTATGGGCTCGTCGATGTGTTTGTTTGACCACTCTGGCCTCCTCTTCCTCCTCCTCTCTCTCCCTCCACAGGACTTCAAGATGAATCAAGCACACTGAAAAGCAGCTTAGTAACTGTGACTGATTGGAGTGACTCTTCAGATGTGTGACTACAACCCCAGGGTGAGAAGGTCCAGATGCCGGCAGGATCTCGGTTATCCGCCTGCAGGATTCGAACGCTCCTGCCCTACAGTCTTTCCCACAATAACAAGGAAGCGGATTCAAAGAACAAGGGTCTCTTTAGTAGCACCTAATTCAGTATTGAAAAACGAAAATTGTCAACAGTATTTCGAAGCATACAAAGGTGTTTAAGACTTCCGCTGCTTAAAAATAATGTGTCGTTGAAGTCATAAAGTTTTTTTCTTCAGAACGGTACTCTAGTGTTTAAGTGTATTTTTTCAACTAATTTTTAAGTGAATTGTTTTTAAACTTATAGCCAGTTTGGGTTCGAATTAAAACTTTTTTTTTAATACCTTTCTTAATATACGTTGTCACACTGGAAGTGATTTATTATAAAATTCTGTTAGTATGCTTAAAATCGAATTAGTGGAATCAATGAAATCTTACCAGTAGACTGGTTATTTTTCATATAGAAATAAGTTTAGGATTATAAAAATATAGCTAGGCCCATGCTAAATACTGTTTCCAGAAGTACCTGTAGCAGACACAGCTTTGAGCCGTTGTAAGCATGTTATTATTAAACAATTGTTTTAGAACTTGAAACACTATTTCTGCAGTATACTCTTTCCCTTTGATATCTTATGAATAAAATGTTGCTGTTTTAAATGTCAATCTATCGGAATAGGAATAGAAAAGATTGAGTCATTACAGAATTCATAGGTGTATGTAGGTTTTTTTTTTTTCATTTTCAAATGCCCAACCCATATTATAAAATACCTCAAAACTAATTAGTTCCGTTCTTAACAATTGTCAATGGTCCGAAAGTTCATACAAACTGTTTTTTGCATTTTTTATACTTTGTGGTACTATCTGTACTCGTGTTTCCAAAAAAAAATAACATTTTAACTAATGGTCTGTTGGGTTTTGAATCTCTTTTTCAATTTGCCAACCTTTCAAGTAAAGCCTTCCGTTACATCACTGTGACTGTGGCTGAGTTATTCATTAAAGCCAAGTTCTGAACTAAACCGACCTTGTTAGGGGGGTTAGGCTTGCCCTGTTAGCTGTGCCGCCACAGCCTGATCTAAAGTCACAACAATTTATTGTGCTTCTGCCCCCTCCCCACCCTTCCCCAGGTCCCTTTCACTTGTCCTTTGCACCCTTTCTAACGCTCCCCCCAGGCCATTTTATGGAGATATACTCACTTTGTATGTAAGTGCTTTCAAGCGAATTTTCATGCAGTAGGACAGAGATAAGCAACACATGAAAGCCAGGTCCTGCCTGCAAAGGCACAGGGGCCACTGTGTTCAATACTTACTTACTTAACAGATAATTAATAGACCTTGGCTCTGTTTTGCTTTTTTAACATGCATCATTAGTTCCTTGAATCAGAACAACTTGGAGACACAGTTATTATCATAATCCTCATCCTGAACATGTAAGCAAAGGAAGGGCGCCTGGGTGGCTCAGTTGGGTAAGTGTCCAGCTTCAGCTCAGGTCACGATCTCACGGTTCATGAGTTCGAGCCCTGCATCATGTCTGTGCTAAGAGTGCAGAGCCTGCCTGGGATTTTCTCTCTCCGCCACCCCCCTCCCACCAAAATAAATAAATAAACTTTAAAAAAAAAGATTTGAGACCAGAAGATTAAGTAACTTGACAGAGGCCGTACGACCAGAAAGTGACTACAGAGGCTTTCCCCGGGCTCTGAGCTCTGTGTCGGCCGCATCTTCACTCCTGACGGAAAGGGGTGGGGAAACGTGATGGACTTCCGCCACATGAACCTCAAATTTAAATTAAGTTGGCCCATCTGTGTTGCAAAAGGAGGTGCCCGCCCAGCTCCAGGACAGGACCTTCCTCTGGAGGAAGGTATGAGTCAGGTATGAGCAGAATCTCACCGGCTCGTGCTGACGCTCCGCCCCAGAACTTGCTTTCTGCATCAGAGACGCCCAGGCGGTTAAGGTGAACGTGCCAGGCAGTGGGCAGTAATGTCTCGGGCCCCTTAGCCCTTCCTTGAGCGCTCGCGGAGAGTCACAGTAGCGACAGGTGCAAGAAACGGGAAGTCGACACGACTGCAGCCTGTAACCTGTCTGTTCTGCCCGCGCGTTTCTGAGTACCAAGCTCAGATTGCCTACACACCGTTTACAAGATACCCCTCCTTACCCACCTTCTGTTCCAGATACAAAGGGAAAGAAAGAAAGAATGGGGACAAAGACTGCAACGTCTGCATGATTAAGGCTACGTTACAAATCCTTGATCCTTTGGTGCTAAATACATGCTCTGTGAATGTATAAACTATATACGAATCCTTTAAATAACCTGTTTATTTTTTTATAGAAAGCCACAACGGAAAATGATTAGCATATAACTCTGTAAGAACATTTACATCCATACAATCAGCAAATTCTCCAAATTCATGTTTTAAAAAGAGCTTGAGTGTGAATTACCGGAGGGTCTTGAGGGGATCGCTTGTGTGTGAACAGTTCACTTTTATAGTAAGACGGCTCGCGGAGGTTTGCTTTTCAGACATAAGCGTTTTTATCAAACTGTTTTGAAGGGTTCGTGGTTTTAAGATCTCCTGCTGCGCCCGGATACTTTGTCCGAGAAGACATGACGGACGTGGCCCCATTGTACGCGTACCCCATTCTGCAAGGCAAAACACAGTTCGATAGAGCCCGTTGTTCACAAGGAGGACAGAAACCGCTTCCCCCACTGCTGGCCCAGCTGGGTGTCAGACCCTCCCCGAGTACTTTCAGTTAGCGTTCTCTCTGGCACCCCCAAACATTTCACTGCTGCTTCTGACCCGTTAGTGGGACTATGGGAATCTCGGCAGAGGAAGCTCATGGCTTGTTCATTTGTTGTTTTTCCCTTTTAAAACTCCTCTTCCTGGACCCTGGGGAACCGTAGTGACCTTCATCGGTAATTTCTGCCTGTGTGAAAATGACGAGGTCAAGATGAAGAATACACCCCTTCGTAAGACCCATCTTTCTGCTTACGGAAATAGCTTTGGAATGTAAGAATGAGGAGCTCTGTTGTTGTTGTTGTTGTTTTTTAATTAACTTTAATGAAGTATGTATTCATTCTATTCAATACATTTATTATATTGAATATTATATTCACCGTATATTCCTAACCTTCACCAAGTCTAGTGTTTTGAAGTTTCTTTTTTGTTCTGTTTTGTTTATCGACATTTCTAAGAATCGTGTGAACTATCTAGAATCTGCCACACCTGTAATAACCTTAACAGGTCATTTTTATCTCTTTTTCATACCTGGGTGTTTTGTTGTTGTCAGATATTGAAAAGCAAAATATGACACCGCCAATTATGCAGAGTGAGGCTCCCGCCCATCCAATAAACAGAGCAGCTCCTAATTCATACCTGTGAGGAAGCATTACACACGCATTATGGCTCACTTCCCTGGGGAGTAAACAGTATTTAACGCGCCAACCTCTACTAAATGCTCATCCGAAATTGCCACTGCAGCCTGGAGAGGAAGTAATGACACCTTGTGTCTGCATAATGCTTTGAACTCTACTCAGCGTGTTTTCCTGGCCATCACCCCCCATCCTCCCTAAAGGAAGAGGAAGTGATCCCTGCAGGCAAGGCCGAGGCGAAGCCAGCTGCAGAGCCCAGGTTCCTGCCTCTGGGCTCTGTCTAAGGCTCACAGAGCTTTCCATCTGTTTATTCTGTTGCACAGGGTAAATTATTATTATTTTTTTAACGTTCATTTATTTTTGAGAGAGGGAGAGAGGCAGTGCAAGCGGAGGAGGGGCAGAGAGGGAGACAGAGGATCTGAAGTGGGCTCTGCGCTGACAGCAGAGAGCCCGATGCGGGGCTCGAACCCACACACTGCGAGATCATGACCTGAGCCGAAGTCGGATGTTTCACCGAGTGGGCCCCCCAGGCGCCCCCACACAGGGTAAATTATTCAAGCGGACTCCCATTAGAAAATGGAAGGTTGCCTTTGCTTTCAGTTTAATTCCATTTCACCAGCGTCTATTTGCAAATCACGTACAAGGTCTTGAATATCAGCAGAATGCACCAACCCCGCGAGGATTATTTTGAGTTGAAGGCAACTGAGAAGATACAAGAAAAGCCCTCTGCCCCTCCCCTCTTGCCTAAAAGCAGAACATAAACTTGGAAAGATGTCCCCCGGTGCCCCCCGCCCTCCTGCCAGGAAGCACAGAAGTCAACCGCCAGAGACAACGGTACGCTCTGATCAGCTCACCAACGGCACCAGGGGGATCTCCGTTTGCTAACTGTTTACTAGTTGCTTTACTAACTAGCCCCGTCTCCCAGGATTCCTCCGTAGACCTGCCTTCCCCGATCTGCTGCCTAGACGCTCAGCGGCCCTTCCCCTCGTCTCGTCGCCTCTGAGCTTATTGTTCTTTTGTTGAGACGCCACAGGAGCCCAAGTCCTCACTGGCCCTCTGAGTCACTCTTCACTGGGCGCTCCCACACGTGGGCATGATACACATGTCGCCTGACCGATTTTCTCCTGTTAAACTGTCTTTCGCCAATCTACAGGGTCTCCGCGGAGAACCTAGAAGAGCAGAAGGGGGGAAAGTGAAGTTTTTCCTCCTCTACGGAGCCCGTGAAAAGGCAGTGCGAGAGAAGCCCTATCTTGCTGATCGCCACAATCTAGCGGGAGAGAAATACAAAATGTCAGTTAGCGATAGAGTGCGAACAAACGCCTCCTCTGGGGCTGGCCACCGTGCTCTGCTGCTGCCTCAGCAGACGCGAAGAGAAACAAGGCAGCTGCTGCCTGGGGGGCGTCCCCACTCAAAGGGACAAATAATGCCACAGAGAACAAGAACGGAAATCACTTACTGCGGAGGGCCAGAGGAAATCCTTTCAGAGGAGGGACACTCACTCAGAAAAACAAGTCAGGAATGAGGAAAGTAGGCCAAATTGTTAGGGGCTGTGCGTTCTCATGTTTGCCTATCCTTTTTCTGAAGAACAGAGTTTTTTTTCTTTAATTAAAGAAGGGATCCTCAAGAGTTTTCGGCCCACAGACTTCCACTACAAGGCGAAACCTGACGGATGCCATCCCCGACCTAATGGTGCTTTCCCGGAGAAAATGAAGTCCAAGTGGGAGGGGTCTCTTTTGGTGGATGCGGAATCCATCGAAGAGCGGAGACAGAAAAGTAAGAGGCGAGGGTGAGAAGGGGCGAGGCAGGCCCGAGGTGGGCTCCCTCCCCAGCCTGCCCCCCGCAGCAGGTGCAGGGCCAGGCTCAGGTCTGGAGGCCACACCACGCCGCTGATAGCCGCTGGCACGCACCCACCCCCGGGGCCTGTCCTGAGCTTCGCCCCGTCTGTTTCTCCGTGCCGTACCGCTGGCTGAACTCCCAGCCGGGCGTGGGCAGGCTGTCTGCTGCGGTCTGAGTCGCAGTAATGGTAACGCGAAGAGTGACCTTGACCGCCAGCTTGGGGAAGCGGGAAGCGACACTCACAGAAGATCGGGAAGGTATGGTCCACTCGTTCATTTTCAGATCTGGCTACAGAGGCGGTTTCGCAGCCTGTGTTCACAGTTGGGAAGAGGCGACGCACACAGCACGTGCTGCCCTGTGGTCCCTTCTTTTCTCGCTCTCGTGTTGCCTTCTCTGGGAAACCCAGGTGACGCCGAAGCAAGGACAACAACGAGGCGGAAGCACTCATCCCGCGCTAGAGCACTAATTATGCTCCGGTAAACAAGAATCTTCTCCAGCTGCTCCCGCCAGAGGCGACGGCAGAAACAGAAGATCGGGGGAAAGCGCAAGAAAGCACCGTCGGACTGCACACAAACACTGGCCCGAAAGGACTCGAGGGCGAAGCGCGCTGATGAAAAAGAGCTGGCCGGACCAAGAGCGCAGACTCCACAGCAAACTCCGCAGTATCCAAGATGCCTTCACGAAACACCACGCAATCCGTCTAACAAGGATACCCTGGATTCCCGCAACCACCTCTTCCTTTATGATGTTTGAACACAACCATGCAGACTGCCTGCCCGGTGGTGAGACGCAGGTCATCGGACCTCGTTCAGACACGCGAGTCCTCCAGCGGGCTGGTGTCAGATGCCCGCCGTCGTGCTTTCGCTGCAGACGGCTGGGAGCAAGCACTGGCCGTTTCTGCTCGGAGGACGTTACTGTGGGACTACCGCTAATGGTACTTTCTGGTTTTGTCTATCTTGGTCATTCCATTAGAGTTCGGGCTGTCTTCACTCCGAATAAAACTATGCCTTAATATTACTCTTAGTGTACATACCTACAGAAGCAACAGTCTGAGGATTTTCTTAAAAAATATTTAGCTTTCTAAAATAGCATTCCAGTCGTCACAAATGAGAGGATAAATTCCTCAGGCAGAACAAATGCTGGCTGGACTTTTGTCTTTATACTCATTTAAGCCATCCTGAAACTTCTGCAAGAATCACGAGTTTGTCTTACATTAAAAACTGGTTTGGGGTGCCTGGGTGGCTCAGTCAGTTTAGTGTCCGACTTGGGCTCAGGTCATAATTTCACAGTTCATGAGTTCAAGCCCCACTTCGGGCTCTGTGCTGACAACTCAGAACCGGAAGCCTGCTTCAGATTCTGTGTCTCCCTCTCTCTCTGCCCCTCCCCCGCTCGTTCTCATTCTCATTTTCATTCTCTCTCTCTCTCTCTCACAAATAAACATTTTTTTTTTTTTTTTTTTTTTTTTTTTTTTTTAATGTTTATTTATTTTTGAGACAGAGAGATACAGAGCATGAGTGAGGGAGGGGCAGAGAGAGAGGGAGACACAGAATGTGAAGCAGGCTCCAGGTTCTGAGCTGTCAGCACAGAGCCCGATGCGGGGCTCGAACTTGCAGACCGCGAGATCATGACCTGAGCCGAAGTCGGCCGCTCAACCGACTGAGCCACCCAGGCGCCCCACAAATAAACATTTTTTAAAAAATTTACAAAAAACTTTGTTCACTTATTCCTGACTTTTAATATATTTTCATGTCCTTTAAGTCAGTAAATATAGATTCTATTCCAAAAACACCATTTCCATTTGAGTGCCTCATGAATTCTGTCAGAGACAAACAGCTAGTCTAAGGTACTAGCTTAGAGCTGAAGTCTTTAAGAGACTCCACAACTACATCGGCAAGTTTGAACAATCTGGCTTTTGTGACTTGGTTCTTTCTCTCGCAAAGCTTTTTCTTCTTCATTCTGTGGAAAAACACATATAGCCGACTTAATCAGCAAGGGCTCAAATTCGCACCTATCGCTGTGCGTGATCTGGCAAAAACTGGCTGGTATTACTGAAAGACAGGATTGAGAGAGAGCAATGTAATATCCACTCAAATCTACCTCTAGAGCAAGCTTTCCTTTGACGCTGACCGGGAAGCTGAGTCTCTGCCTGGCAAATCTTTCTCCATTTTTATGGTCATGCTAAGAAGCTGACTTCAACGCCTCCGAAGACTACCAAATTTCAGATGCCCCGTTGCCAGGCTTTCTTTCATGAACAATATCCTCCTGGCCCCACACCAGCGTCCCTGCTCAGAGCGTGCCCTCTTTGTTGGGCAGTTATGATTGCCAACATTTCTTCATTATTCTGAAAAGCTGTAAATCTGCTTAGCACCAGACAGATCCATGATTGTCAGGGTGAGGACAGAACTCCATTTTACTTACAGATCAAAACATTGTTTTTAGAGTATCTCAAATAATCCGCTCAGTTGATAGGACTAACCAAAAGCTGCCTATATGACTTTAATTCATTTATGTAATTGAATGTAAATTTAGTAAACAGGGGGAAACTTTACTTACATATAGATAATCACTTAAAATTTCCACTCCAAAAGAACCATAAAGATCTAAGGCATTAAAATGTCCTCTGAACTGGGGCGCCCAGGTAGGTTCAGTGTCCAACTTCAGCTCAGGTCATGATCTCATGATTTGTGGGTTCAAGCCCTGCATCGGGCTCTGTGCTGACAGCCTGGAGCCTGGAGCCTGCTTCGGATTCTGAGCCTCCCTCTATCTCTGCCTCTCCCCGACTTGCACTCTCTCTCTCTCTCTCTCTCAAAAATAAACATACATACATACATAAATAAATAAATCGCCCTCTGAACAACTGGGTGAAATTTTTCTCAACCACGCTTGGAGGCCTTCATTCTGGTCATCTGATACTTCAACCCATATTTCAGCCCTGTAACCTTCATGGTAATCCGAGGGAATGGATTGAAGAACTGCTCTTCTTTGCACCTTCTACTTTTTTTGTCTTCCTTGCATCCAAACCCCTGTTATGACTTATTTGCCATCTATGGGGAGTTCGTGTAGCCCACCCGGGTCACCACCACAAACGATGTGCCAGCAGGCACTGTGCTCGTCATGTGTTCTGAGGTGTACGAGAGACAGATCTCAGAGTCTAGTGCGGATGGTCAGCTATTAAGCAAGTAACAACAACAAAGTGCAATGAAATTCAACAACAGCATCATAAGGGCATGTTTTTGCCAAGGAAACATTACCTGTTCTCCCAGATCCACACAGATGTTATTCAAGTGAATGTCTACAACTGTAACTAGTATTACTGTCAGCTCACTGTACGAGGATTTTTGTGTGTGTGCTAAGAATTTTTTTTTTTTGCATAATTACATTCAATCCTCATTACGATCCTGAGAGATAGGTATTGCTACCTCATTTTACAAATGAGGAAACTGAAGCTCAGGGAAATTAAACTACTTGCTACATACCTTAGCTAAGGAAACAGTAAAACCAGAATTTAAAACCCATAAGGTTTGATTCCAAACCTCAAGCTCTTAACCATCACTCCTTCTTCCTTTTACATAGCACACCTTAGCTAGGTAAAAGATTCTATCAATATGAGAAAATACAATCAATGCAATATATTTTTAATTGTCATTTCAGAGAGATTGGCATTTTTTCTCTCTGCGGCTCACTGCCTTCTCAGTGGCTCATGAGCTCCAGGGTATGGAATTTTTTCTGAATTCCCCTCAGGCTGTGTTTTCACCCAGCACAAAAAAAGGTGAGTGTAGTAATTAAAATCAGGGGATGTTGGATTGGAAAACACAGAAAATGCAATGCCTCCAAAAACAAAACAAAAGATGTTTAGCAAAAAGACACAGAGAGGGAGGGAGACAAAACATAAGAGACTCCCAAAGACTAAGAACAAACTGAGGGTGAGGGGGCTGTGGGAGGGGGGAGAGTGGGTGACAGGCGTTGAAGAGGGTACTTGTTGGGATGAACACTGGGTGTCATATGGAAACCAATTTGAAAATAAATTATTTAAGTAAAAAACAAAAACAACAACAACAAAAAAAAGATGTTTAGCAAATGAAAAAAAATCTCCTTGTAAGACCCCCAAAGGAGCCAAGTGACCTTGCTGAAAGTCACAGAGGTCTTTGACAACCAGGATGGTGTTTTTTCAAACACATTGTCATACTCCTCATTTTAACAAGAGAGGTAGCAGCCAAAATAAATATTCCAGTTACCTGAAAACTAATGATCGATCAATCAATTGACCTATCGATCATCTAACTCTATCAAGTTTAAAGTTTAGAAAGCATACCATGTATTATCAACATAAACATTTTAAAATCGAATTCCACTGCCATTCTTTTAACGATTACTACCTAAAATAAACGTTCTTCAACTCATAGGCTTACATAATCCAAGGTCTAGATAACTGCATGAGTAGAGTTTATATTACATAAAGTCTTCTGCAGGTATTATCTACCAATACACACTCCCCCCCCCACCCCTCATTGCTCCACACTCCTCTGGGGGCCCAGTTAGGAGGCTGGGCTGCGGAGTGGCCGCCCGGCCTGCGCACCTCCCCGCCCTGCTCACCGTCTAGTTTTCCCAGTTTACACAGTCGCATCAGTTAATGGTTTCTCTCCCACCGCCCGCAAGATGCCACAGGCTTTCTCACCCAAAGCTTCCCAGGAGATTTACAAAGTAGGAGCAGGCACCTCCCAAATGGTGGCTAACGCAGAATTTAAATAATAAGCATCCACTTCTACATGGAAACTTCCCGGAGAATGCTCACATTTAGGAAACCCCGAATAAAGACTGATCTTTTTGGCGAGTGTTCTAAATTGCTTTCCTGGGGCTAGATTAAAACAGACACACATGCATTACCTTTCTGTGTG
Source organism: Paguma larvata (assembly GCA_030068075.1). NCBI lineage: Eukaryota > Metazoa > Chordata > Mammalia > Carnivora > Viverridae > Paguma > Paguma larvata. The sequence goes on from JAINVK010001250.1 coordinate 108,077, forward strand.
TGAGGATTTAGCAACAAGGTAGTTCAGAATTCTACAAACGGTATATATTAGTAACGTGCTCGTGTGGCGCGTGCTCGATCTGTTTTATTTTCTTCAATCCCCTTCACACTGAGAAGCAGGAGGGACTACCTACCTCTCTTATCCAGACAGACAACTGCCCCTCCCCTAAGATCCCAGAGGAGCAAGGGCAGGGCCCGGAGCTGAGCCGGGTGTGACTCTGAAACCTGCCTCTTAGCCTATCTGCCGCCACCCCCCTCCAACCGTCCACCCAGGGAGTAGCTTTACAGAAGCCCTAATTTTCCTGCCACGTATTAGTGGAAATTTTAAAAAAACATCCACGGTGTCACAATATAATATTAGCCAAGGTAAACTACAATTTAAAAGAAATATCTCCTGTCCCCAAAATCACATAGGTCAATTCCAAAACAAATTTGTGGTTTAGCTCCATCACCAGTCGTATGGGCAACTGGGGGGGTTACTGGTCCCTCTATGGTTTTAAGTGACAGGGGACGCACTGAGTCCTAATGCTCAAAGCAGGCGCGGTAATATGTTGGCATGCACGCTGTGAAGTCTGAGCAAGGAGACACCACAGAGGGGGCTGTGCTTCAAGACGGGAAATTCCTGGAACAATCCATACTGTCTTGTGGCCCCTGAGGGCATGGCCGGAGCTCCGAACACAGCTCAAGAATCCGTGGGCGCGCAGGTGAGTGCGCACATCTGCTTGTGTTAAGAGAAAAGCACACGGACGAATTTGCAGCAAAATAGCTTGAGGCCTTTAAAAGAAGATCCCACATTTTATTCAGAATCCTCCGCGGGCTACCTGAAAGCCTTTTAGACTCAAACCACGGAGTGACGGAGTGACGCATGTAGGATGGTTCTCTTGGGAAGGGCCTCAAGAATGTCTACGCATTTGGCAGTTTCTGGTGGTTGCACAACTCTAACTCCATGCTGTGACTGAGAGGATCAGAAAAAAAGAAGAAATTATTCAAGCCTTGTTTCTTTTAAATGGATTTTTTTAAGTGGTCCCTTCAAACCGGCCTTCTGTTTGAGAGCCAAGCGTCCTACAACAGTTACCACTTCTACCAGATCCCCAACATTTCAGTATTCATTTCTCTCCAGCTCACCTTCAGACACCACCAACAGTAATGAACTGCTACATTGATGCAGATTGCGTACGGGTCTGTATCCTTAAAGATAAGTTAACGTTTACTGAGGGCCTGCTATGTGTCATGCATGCTTCTAAATCACTGAATATTGATTTATCATCTCCATCTCACAGAGGAGGGATGCAGGACACAGAAAAGATACGGAACTTCTTCAAGGTCACACAACAAAGAAGCGGCGGAGCCGGGCTTTACTCCCAGGCGGCCGGGAGGCGCTGGAGCTGGGTCCTCACGCTTCAGCACTATGGGCACACTGCCTCCTGCCCTCATCCCCTGAACCACACGTCCACACACACGCCCAGTCTTTCCATTCCACGAGAGATGCAGACGGACAGTCCTGTACCACTGCTGACCGACCATCCTTGCTGTAAATGTCACGGAGCAGGGACCAGGGACAAGAGATCCCAAAATCAGCAAGATGTGGCCTCTGCCCGGAGATGCTCCTGGTCCGGTTTGGGGGAGGAACCAGGAAGTGCCGACGGACGGCACGGCAGCACCGTGGGAGGGCACCTTGCCCAGAACCCAAGTCCGCAAGACAGGCAGGTGTTAGCCAGCATGTGAGAAGGAAAGGGAAAGGGGGCTTGGGGGTAAGAGCAGAGTCACCAGGAAGCACGGCAGACTGGCAGGAAATGTGACTTCACGTACTGGCCGGTGAAAACAAAACACAGTTGCCAAACACTTGATTTCCAAGCATATTTTTAAGTCACGCCAGCGTAACAAAAGCACCCGAGCAATTATGGCGATCTGAATTGGCCTGTGCCACCACTGAACAGTGAAGGCACAGAATAATGCTTCTTAATATTTAACAGCTGAATTGTGTTGTTCTTAATACATGGCACCTCCAAGGGACCCCTTATCCAAGAATTTGTGAGCTGTTTACCGACACTAATTCATTCTCCAAGTAATCTCATGAGTGGAGTAAGCTTAAATAAACAAACATCCATAATTCATTACATTATAATAAGGACGGGAAAGAGAAGCCAAATAGGCTGGCAAGGTCACGCAGTGAGATCGATATGCCTTTGAACTTCACCCAGGAAAACATGTCATCTAGAAAGGTACTTCTTGAATTATCTACTGTTCATTTAACTGGACAAATAACAAGAATGAGAGAATTTATCAGAGTAGACAACTGTTTGTTTCTAACTACCAAACAGCCACGGTGGTGAACGGGCTTTCCCAAGGAAAGCTGAAATCCTAAAGTAGAAACTGAATACATGCCAGGAAGGAGGGCTAGAGATAAATAAGTCCATGGTTTTGAACACCCTGAAAATAGAAAAGCCTGAAGGATAAGACCCGAACGTGAGAATATCTGAGCCAAAATACATGCTAAAATTTCATATACTAAAAGAGAATAAATCTAAGATTACGACATCCTGCTCCCTCTCGACGTCCTGTTTCCTCAATTAGGGCATTTGATTCAATGCTCCAACACTGCATGGATTTGAAAAGAAGTTTCTTTGTGTCAATAAATTCTTACTTGGAACAGTTTATTTAAGAAAACAAATCAAGACCTTTAGGAAGTTAAGTCATTTGGACAACAAAGCAGTGGTGGGAATAATAACTGAATTAAATCTCAACCCCCTGGAGGGTGGCTCACAGGGTAGGGGATGCCTGCTACCATAAACTCGCAGAAAGGGAGACTTTTTTTTTAGATTTGGTAGGTTTTATTTTAATAAAAAGGAGGAAGTTGGTTTGAAACAGCCCAAAGGGAAGAATTGGGAAATTTTTTTCAAGGCTTTGCGGGAGCCCATCCCGGAGTCATGAAACATAATTCCAACTTGAATGAAAGTAAGAGAAGCAAAACAAAAGCAAAAAAAAGGGGGGGGGCGGTGCCAGAGCATGACCACAGTCAGATGTAACTCTTTAAAGAACTGCAATTGTGGGGGCGCCTGGGTGGCTCAGTCAGTTAAGTGTCCAACTGCAGCTCAGGTTGTGATCTCACAGTTGACGAGTTCGAGCCCCGCATCGGGCTCTGTGCTGACAGCTCGGAGCCTGGAGCCTGGATTCTATGTCTCCCTCTCTCTCTCTGCTCTTCCTCCACTTGTACTGTCTCTCTCTCTCTCTCTCTCTCTCAAAAATACTAAACATTAAAAAAAATAATAATAATTGCATTTGTGTCCATAAACATTAAAAAAAAAAAGAATTGCAGTTGTGGGAGAAAGAGCTTCCCAGCCACGCGGAGGGAGAAGGGTTTCAGAGGGAGAAGGGTTTCAGAAATACAGAGCCAGGAGCCTGGGGCGAGCCGCAGTTTTCAGTGCTACAGCCTCTGAGCTTCACTCAGATGCCCTAGAAGCTACTCTTCTTTCCTCACCAGTAAAGTGCCGACTGAGTTCTTGCACATAAGTAGGAACTTTGTTAATGAGCTTAGTCGTGTGTTTCTAACTTACAACCAAGGTGGGCCTTACATAGGAATGTCCTGGAAATCCGCAAAAAAGATTCAATTAATATAGCACAGGATCGGGGCGCCTGGGTGGGTGGCTCAGTTGGGTAAGTGTCTGACTTCGGCTCAGGTCATGATCTCACGGTTGGTGAGTTTGAGCCCCGCATTGGGCTCTGTGCTGACGGCTCAGAGCCTGGAGCCTGCCTCAGGTTCTGTGTCTCCTTCTCTCTCTGCCCCTCCCCCGCTCACGGTCTATCCCTTTTTGTGTCTCAAAAATAAATAAACGTTTAAAAAAAAAAAATCAAAACCTCACTTTAAAAAGTCTGAGACCTATGAAATTAGTTTATTTTGTGCAGGTAGCCAGTTTTTAACTTACTAATCTTTCTAATTTTCATTTCTCTGTCCTCTACTAGAAGTGTTGATAAAAGGATGGGGCGCCTGGGTGGCTCGGTCGGTTGAGCAACCAATTCTTGATTTTGGCTCAGGTCATGATCTCACGGTCATCAGGTCGAGCGCCACATTGGGCTCTGCACTGTTGACACAGAGCCTGTTGTGGGGCTCGAACTCCCAAAACATGAGATCATGACCTGAGCCGAAATCAAGAGTGGGACACTTAACCGACCGAGCTACCCAGGTGTTATATTTTTATGTCACTTCAGAAAAGAGTTAATAGGGGCACCTGGGTGGCTCAGTCGGTTAAGCGTCCGAGTCCATAATTACTGAACTGAGTTTAACCAAAATCTAAAAGAATATCAGGAATTCCAGTGGTACCAAAGTGAGTTAGGCGACTGAGCTTACAGCAAAGACAGAAGGAAAGTCACACAAAGGACAAGCTCACGTTACCATCTATGAATTAGTCTTGCTTGACCTTTTGAGGAATGATGAAAATGATTTTTAAGATTCTGACAAAGACATCCTTAATAATTGTCAGGAAAATAAAGACAGCAATGTGGAAAAGATAGAGGGAAGCAAGGAGGGAAGCTTAGAAGAGGGAGCAACGTCTTTAATAAAATAAACCATGAGAAATACAGATTTGTTGCAGATTTAGGATACCAAAGCCTGAAATAAAAGTGTATCATCTAATGAAAATTACTATTTCATTTATATATCATTAATATGTTTCTTTTTTTCCATTTTTAAAAAATCTTTATTTTTGAGAGAGAGAGAGAGAGAGACAGAGCATGTGCAGGGGAGGGGCAGAAAGAGAGGGACACAGAATCCAAAGCAGGCTCCGGGCTCCCAGCTGACAGCACAGAGCCTGACATGGGGCTTGAACTCACAGACAGTGAGATCACGACCTGAGCAGAAGTCGGAGGCTTAAAAATTTTTAAATCCGAACACATTTTTCCAGCAAAAGCGGGGGAGTAAAAAGTACACTGGCATCTTAAATAGCCATTTTTGTTTCCCATTTAATAAAATTCAAAATAGTTTTAACAACATACGAAAGAAGTTCCTAGGATGAAAAAAAGTATATAGCATACTGTCACAAAAACCATGAAATCGAGTATTATAAACCACGGGTCTTAGAGCAGGCATGCCTGGTCTGACGCACAGTCCAATCGGACAGCACCCAGTTTAGTTTAGGTCCCCTTGCACACATTAATTGTCCTCTTTCCTCATTTTAAAAAAAGGTTGTACCAAGAGCACCTGCTTTATAAGGCTGTTGCAAGAATAAAATAAAATAATAGAACAGAATAACATTTGCACTGCTCCGCTTGGTACATGGGAGGGGCCCAACATGCGTTAGCTGCTGTTTTCATTATAGAAGCATTTATTCTTTATGAATAAAAGACACTAAAGACAGAACTAAAAAACCAATTCCCTGAAGATTCTTAAATCCCCCAGGAAAAAAGTAACGCGCGCCTGAGCAGCTATTTTAACAACTATTTTTTAAAATCCTGTCGTTTGATCTGAAGACTGAGAGAGAATCACCAGACTGGCTGGTAACTGTAACGTGCCCACTGATGCGGCTTTCCACACAGGCGTGGGGTGTATTCCCTTGGAAGACAAAGTATTGTGCATATTATCCTTTCTGATTTGGTATCCCTGGGGTTTTCCCGAGGCACAGAAACAAGCCCAGGGAAACTATAAAAAGCAACAACCCATAGTTAAAAAAACAACCACCACCAACAAGCTGAATCGTAAATGCCAAAGCATTCACCTGCAACCCAGACCAGTGGCATCTGGGCGGTGTCTGTGCCGCTCCCAGAGCATTTGTTAAAAACCCTGCATAATATACAGTTTCTTTATAAAGCTGTATTAGGTGGAGTGTGTTAAGGAGATAATTTAAAAGGCTAAGTAAAAATGAAAAAATGAGGCGCGCCTAGGTGGCTGAGTCGGTGAGGCATCTGCCTCCTGATTTCGGCTCAGGTCATGATCTCAAGGTTTGTGAGGTCGAGCCCCGCGTCGGCACAGAGCCGGCTTGGGATACTCTCTCCCCCTCCCTGTCTGTGCCTCCTCCACTCATTCTTTCTCTCTCTCTCTGTTTCAAAATGGATGAATAGGGGCGCCTGGGTGGCTCAGTCGGTTAAGCAGCCGACTTCGGCTCAGGTCATGATCTCACAGCCTGTGGGTTCGAGCCCCGCGTCGGTCTCTGTGCTGACGGCTCAGAGCCTGGAGCCTGGTTTGGATTCTGTGTCTCCCTCTCTCTCTGCCCTTCCCCTGCTCATGCACTGTCTCTCTGTCAAAAATAAATAAATGTTAAAAAATTTTAAAAAAGGGGCGCCTGGGTGGCTCAGTCGGTTGAGCGTCCGACTTCGGCTCAGGTCATGATCTCGCGGTCTGTGAGTTCGAGCCCCGTGTCGGGCTCTGTGCTGACAGCTCAGAGCCTGGAGCCTGCTTCAGATTCTGTGTCTCCCTCTCTCTCTGCCCCTCCCCCACTCATGCTCTGTCTCTCTCTGTCTCAAAAATAAATAAACATTAAAAAAAAAAATTTTTTTTAAAAATGGATGAATAAACGTTTTAAAAAATAAAAAGACTAAACATCATTAACAGGTTGCTGATTGAGGAGCACCCCCCACGTCAGCGTGTGAAACCGTGATGGAAACCAGCTTAGACGCCAGCCCCTGGCAAATACCAGTCTGGGCGAACGACCATCAGATCCAGCTCTTCATTTTTTGTTGTCTCTCATCATCATCCTTCCTCCCCACCTTTCGCCTCTCTTCCACTTATCCTCTATTTAACCCCGATTTAGCGACGTACAATTTAATGATGTACAGTGGATGAAGTTCAGAATTTTAAATCCTACCCCTTGTGGGGCGCCCGGGTGGCTCAGTTGGTTGGGTGGCCGACTTCGGCTCAGGTCATGATCTCGCGGTCTGTGAGTTCGAGCCCCGCATCGGTCTCTGTGCTGACGGCTCAGAGCCTGGAGCCTGCTTCTGATTCTGTGTCTCCCTCTCTCTCTGCCCTTCCCCTGTTCACACTGTGCCTCTATGTCTCTCAAAAATAAATAAATATTTTTAAAAATTTTTCAAAAAAATAAAAAATAAAAAAATAAATCCTACCCCTTGAGCTTTTTAGACAAGACACTAGGTAACACCAGTGCGTAATTAAATGCAACATTTGCCAACGTAGCGCACGATGTGTTTACTCTTGAAATGATGGCATCGAATAATATTTATCAGTGCGTCTCACCTTCATGAGCCATGTAAGGAATTCACGTATCTTAATTTAGAAGAGTCATTCCCACACACTTCCTAGAAGCTAGAAACATACAGACTGAGAAGAGTACTTACTTCTGCTCGACAAAGAGAGGGTCAAAGAATTCCGTGGTGATTTTGTTCGCGTAGAGGGAACAACCGGTCATTGAGCACAAGCCTGCAAAGTATCAGAAGGAAAGTACCACCGTTAGTGTCATTTCATTAACATCGTGAAGTACTTGTTTGGGAGGAAGTTGCTATTTACCTGACAGTATGAATACAATCCCAGCCAAACAAGCAATTTTAGCTTTGGCTTTATCTGAGCCTCCGACTTTGGTACACTTCATTCCAATCAGGGCAAATATGGAACCAAAAAAGCCCAGACTGACGGCGGCAATCATAAGTCCTCTACATGCCTGGATATAACCTGCAATTAGAGTTCATCTATGTTAGCATAAAACACGTGGCTTCGGGGAGAAATCCTCCTCATTCTGTACCGTCCTTCTGAATGAGGGCTCTGTTCTTCGAAAAAAATAACCATAGTGGTTAAAACACATCGTAGGAGAAGCCAGAGGGAAAGCAGGTTAGTCCGTAGGGAGCGCCTGCTGTGTGTCACACACTTTTAAGACTGGCCTCTGCACAATCGTCAGGATAGACCCCGTGAGTGTTGTTATCCCCACGTTCACGGAGAAGGACACTGAGGCACCAAAGGTTATAGGCTACGCCAGAGATGAGTTGGTAAGAGGTTAAAAGGGATTCCATCCACTTCTGACTATGAACTCCAGGCGACGGTGCCCTTCTCTGTAAGAAATATCACCCGCCACCATCTCAGCCCTCCTACTCCTTTGCACGTTGGAGTTTATTCTTTTATTTTTTCCTAATGCTTATTTATTTTTGAGAGACACCATGTGAGCAGGGGAGAGGCAGAGACAGAGGGAGACGCAGAATCCAAAGTAAGCTCCAGGCTTTGAAGTGTCTGCACAGAGCCCAATCCGGGGCTTGAACTCATGAACGATGAGATCATGACTTGAGATGAAGTCAGACTCTTAACCACCTGAGCCACCCAGGCGCCCCATGTTGGACCTCTGAAATAGATGTTTCAATAGTTTTGACATTATAAAATTTATAATTGGGCAGCAAGGTATTTCTGATATTAGCGAAAGCTTACAAATGAGACCAACTGGAATATCCTCACGAGCCATGATGAGTCTAAATCAAGAAGAATTTAATGACCTTATTATTTTCAGGGCACATGGAATAAAACTAGGTTTTATTTTTTTTTATTTTTTTAATGTTTAGTTATTTTTGAGAGAGAGTCAGAGTGTGAGCAGAGGAGGGGAAGAGAGAGAGAGAGAGACAGACAGAGAATCTGAAGCAGGCTCTAGGCTCCAAGCTGTCAACTCAGAGCCTGATGTGGGGCTTGAACTTACGAACTGCGAGATCATGACCTGAGCCAAAGTCGGATGCTTAACCGACTGTGCCACCCAGGCACCCCCAAAACTAGGTTTTAAAAAGCAGTGGTTGTTTACTAAAGGAATATTTCCATTATGAAACTCACTGTGTACATATAAGTGGATGATTTCCAAGCACCCTAACACTTTGTTCTTTCGAGTTGTCTGATCATCTCTCAGCACCACCCATTTTCATTAAAAATTTTTTTAACGTTTATTTATTTTTTGAGAGAGAGAGAGAGAGAGAGAGCATGAGGAGGGGAGGGGCAGAGAGAGAGGGAGACGCAGAATCCGAAGCAGGCTCCGGGAGCTGAGCTGTCAGCACAGAGCCCAACATGGGGCTCGAGTTCACAAGCCATGAGATCATGACCTGAGCCGAAGCCGGATGCTTAACCGACTGAGCCACCCAGGTGTCCCACCAACCATTTTCTTAATCATCTATTCTTATTTGCACAGCCAGGGTGGGGTAAACTTCAACCCTTTTGCCCAGACACTAACAAATTTTAAATTAATAAGATTTAAACCAATAAACTTTTAGCACAGGTCATTTTCCTTTCAACCAGAAACGGTGCCATATTTCAATCTGAAATAGCGATGGCATATAGTAGGTATAAGTAAACGTTTGTTGAGCAAATAAACAGGCATGTACGTCAGGCTTACCTGTGGAATTAAATTTTTAATTTGAAAAAAAAACAGTAAGTCACTTATTGTTAGTGTTCAGGCAAAGCCTACAATAAATAACAATTCTAAGACTATGGTAATTATAAATTCAAGAAATAACCCTGGCAGGTAGCCTCCAGCCCACGTTCCTTTGGGAAAGAATGAAATTTTAAGTGTTAATCCTATTGCTAGGATCCATTTTGAAGAGTACACAGAAGATGCTCTGTTTAATCCCAACAAAGTTGGGCCTCCAACCATGCAGACAGACCGCAATGACAATGAACTTCTACTTTATAGTGTGAACTACCTCCAGGTAGAAAATAATTCCACCGGAGGTGAGGCTGTCAAAAACAGCAAAACAAATTTATTTTCAGCACATCAGGACAATGGAGACTGATTTCGGTAGCAGTAATCGTACTGCCGGGCTGTCCGGGTCTCTGCTGCCAGACACTGACCCTGGTTTTTTAACAATTTCAACGTTCGGTCCCCTCGCCAGAAGCCAGGGGGCAGGTAGAAGCACAGAGAGGAAGGCTGTTAGTTCCCTAGAAGATTAAAGACCATCCACCAAGACAGCCACAACTGGCTCATCATTCACCACCAGAGCTACAGGGACAGTGTGGCTTCATTCTTCTCCTGAGACTTCTATTAATCTGTGGTTTTGAGGTCTGTTAGCGGACTTGCACGGCAATCACTGAACAAAACAGCATGGGTGTAGAGGTCGCCTCTGTAATATATGTTTTAAAAAACTTGCCTAGACAATTCATCATTTACGTTAATAATCGGATAGGCTTTATGAACAGAAAACGCAGGAGCCTGGCCAACGGCTGAGTCCCCCAGTCTGACCATTTAGAATATGAGTGTGTTTCCCCAGATGAAAACAGTGGCAAGAACTGCAGGCCGGTGCATGCAATCCTTAATATGACTTAATGTGAAAATAGCAGTCGTCTTTAAACTTTACTCAACCATTACCCGTAATATTCTTTTCTGAGGTTCTCCCTCCGTTCTCCTGTCTCAGCCCCCGTGCCTGGAGCAGGACTGGTCTCTTGGCACAAATATGAGAGGAGAAATATCGTTTCTGATGTGGTCGGGTCCTTCCCGAGTGCCAATCAGAACCCTGACTTGGAAGGAAAGGTATCTGTCTCCAGCCTGGAACGGTAGCTGTAACTTGCTAACTAAACCACGTGCATAATCACTGGTTAGATTTTCTGAAACAGGGAACAAAAGAGCAGGGATTGGGGTTTCTCGGGACAAACCGCACTCCGTCCGCGGCCGGCTCTAAACGGAATCCAGTTGCTGGTAAGCCTGGTTGTGTAAATTAGGGGCCACCAGCCCTTAAAACATCCACAGACGCCAGCCTTAGGTGACTTCCAGCAAAGGCAGAGTTTATCTTTTGCAAGGGAGACCTCTACAACCTTGCTTCTTAACAGTGCCAGAGGGCAAAACTTCTAAGTCGCAGCATGAGGTGAAGTGGCAGTAAAAAGCCAGTCAAGGAGGCCATTATTTTTGACAGGTTGAATTTACAGACGCCTTTAATAGCTAATTAACACATTAAAGTGCTGAGGCATGAACATATTTACTCGGGAGTTCTCTGAGGTATAATTTATAGTTAACTCTCTTGGAGGAAACAGCAAACCTTTCCACTAAGGAAAATAGATGGCATAGACCAAAAACAGCCTGGCTGAAAATGATTTGCAGCTGAAGTTCAAGCGGGGCTTTGAAAAGAATACCAGCTGGCCATACGCAGAAATCACTAGCTCGCCCGACCGTGAAAGTTCCAATTAGTAAAATCCAGTGGCTTTCAATTAACGACTTCTGCTGGAGGAAACTTTCAAGGCGTCCCTTAAAAGTGAAGCGTTTTCCAAATGGTGTGCACCTCATTTTCCATTTCAAACCAGCAACAATGAAAAGATCCACTTGGTGGAGACAACTCCCTGGCAGCACTAGTGCCCGCCGCTGGAGAGAAGGGAGAAGAAAGATTGGGCTTTTCCTCCGCTCCTAGCTTTGTGTACTTTTTGCAAATCCTCTGAAAGAAGGGTGGGATCAGAGGAAGGCACGAACTACGAATCTCAGCTCTCGTCCTGCCATTAACCTGCTGTGTGTCCTTGATTCTGTTCCCTTATGTGTCTGAGCCTCGGTTTTCTCATCTGTAAAACAGAGAGAATAGCACTTACTTCACAGGAGGAAGAATATGAGCAGCGTGCCTGGTGACTGGCCAGAAACTCAGCACAGCCTCCCTCCCGTCAGACTGAGATGGACTCTAAGCAGAACCTGGAGTCGGGGTCTTAACGTAAAATTAAATCTACACACTGAGCATTTCTCAGCCTCGTTTTCCTTACAGGGAAAACCGGGGTTGCACCGATACCCTCCTGAGGATGAGGAATCGGAGCTTTGACCTCGCAAAGAAGTCTCCATCAAATAATAATGTCTCCATCAATTGCACCCAAGAGGCTCCTTCTTCCACCGAAGGCTAGACAAGAGAGACCCGTGGGCCTTCTCCCCTCCTTCCCCGATTCTCTTTTCAATCTAGAGCCTCTTCCCGGTGTAAGGGGAGGACTGGGAGGACTGGCTTGCTCAGGCCTGTGGTCACCACAGCCTACAGTAACATAGCTTTCTCCTGCCCGTTCAGAGCAGTGTCAGGAGGCCCAACGTGCAGTGTGATGTCGGCGGGACCTGCCGCAGAACCAGCCCTCAGCAGAGGCGGCTGCCCCAGGGACACAGCGGACAGCTTAGGAGCCTGCTCTGGGAAGGTCACCTTGCAGGAGGAGGAATCAACTCCTCCCTATGTGAAAACACAGTGGTGTGATTAACCCCCCCAATACGTTATTCTGGGAGACACGGAAGAGTAAGATTTATCACTTTCATGTAGGCAATGCCTTCTTAAGCCGCAGAAGGCAGAGGCAGCAGGAAGAAACTGATAAGTTTGATCACGGGTACACATGGCAAAGTTTTGGGTAAGAAAAGACATCATAAGTTTAAAAGACAAGCGATGGGCCGAGACTGCAACGTATATAAAAAATCAAAGAGGACTGACACCCAGAATTTTAAAAAAACAAGTCATTTACATCAAAAGGAAAAAACAGACTGGGCATAATATATGAACAGGCAATGCATGGAAGAGAAAAAAAAGGTCAATAAATGGGTCACGAGATGATAAAAATCATTGGTAAAAACCAGGGAAATACCAATAAAAATGGTAACATGATCCTATGTCACCCATAACACTGGATGAAAAACTTCGTGGTGAGAATGTGCAGAAACAGGCATTCTCCTTCATTGTTGGTGGGATGTAATTTGGGGGTATCAACTGGACACTAAAACGTACAATCTGACAGTACCATTTCTCAGTGTCTACTTCCCAGAAATAAACACAGAGAGAAGACCATGAAGATTCTCGGGACAGCACTAACAACAACGAAAAGCTGGAAAGGGTGAGAAAGTGGTTAAATACACCAGTCTGTCCAGACTTGCGAAGACCACGCGCTTGTCAGAAAGAGTTCCTTCTCTATGTACAGACTTGGAAAAAGATGTTATTAATTTTAGAACACTGTACGACAGTGAGGGAACATGAAGTCATTTGTGTTTTTTAAAGTCATTTTCTAGACACACGAGCACCCACGAAAGGCCATTTTGCAAGCTGGGTTGTGTATCAACGGCACTCCTTTCTTTCCTCCCTCCTCAACTCCCCCCAAAGCCTCATAACCGAGGGCTCTGCCCTCCTTCCTGCTCACGACCCCACCGGCCCCCGAGTCTCCATGCCAACTCCACACTCACCTCAGAGACACGAGGTGGAAACCTCACTTACTCTGCACCCAACGGTCTTCACGGAGCCCTTACTTCTCACCCCCCTCTCTCTTATAGGAGGAAGTGGACATACCTGGCGGGCTAGCTCGGGTAACAATACAGTTCCAGTGCACTTTGGGCCGTAGCCATCAATCCCAAACTCTTTGACGTAAACCACAGAAGCAAGAGCCTGCCTGTTCAAAGCATCGACCTGAAGGTGTGCTCTGCGGAGCACAGGAAACTCAACAGCCATTCTAGGGGATCGACAGTGCCCCAGCTACTGATTTTACGCACCAGGACGAAGACCTGGGCGTCATCCATCTACAACCAGGCGCATATTCCCGGTATATGGAGGTTCCGTCAAATACCACCGCGCTGAACAACAGCCTGCCTTTCTCGGCAAGCACCCTCTTAGCGGAATTAATTCTTGCCTTTTATCGAATCAGCTATGCAAATAAAAACCTGCAGTGGAGTAATTTTTTTTAAGTTAAAAGAAAAAAGAAAGAAAACACCTCAAATCTAGAGATAATGCAAATGATTGTCCCTAACTTTCTGCCAGCCTCTATCTAGACCTGTGCTATAAAATCCCGGAAGAAATCAGCCTAGAGCTTGAGCAATCATTGCACCTGGGTTGACATCCACTGTTCTCTTGAAACTAAAACGGAGCCAGTTTTCTAGAACACCCACCTGTTACTCTGATTCAATACAGTCTAGAGCCCAACTAGCAAGAACCATGTAGAAAACAACCTACACGGGAACAGCAGGGGAGTGAGCTGGAGAGCGGCCGCGGAGGCACGGACACAGAACTTGGCAGTCTCCGGCACAAGAGTCTTGCTAGCCAGGATTCTCTACCCACTGCGGGACAGGTAAGGGCTATTTATTTTCCTAAAACTTGGAGGAAGCATTAAAGCCCAGGCAGACACGTTTGTCGAAGCGCGGGGCTGTTGTTTTCTTCTGGGGGGAGGGGACGGGAATGACACTCCCGCAATATGTTACTTTTCTCTCTTGCCTACTTTTAAAAGAACTAACAAAACGGTTAATGGGAGTTCAGGACAAGCAGAAGTAGCTTTGATAAGTCGATGCCATTTTAATCAGGATCCAGCTCTTTCTCGGGGAGTGCTGGGTGAAGGAGCCAAGCGTCTCTCCGTGTCCTAACAGTCCCCGAGAGATGGGGGTCCCGTGTCCTCGACTCTCAGGACTGCAAAGGTGCTTTCCTCCACCCCCCAACGCCTGAGTCGCTCACCCCACCCCGGGTCTGAGTTGTGCGTCCCTCCTCCCGCCCCAGGGAGCCGGGCTCCGACAGGCGCCCCCGCAGGACACGCGTCGGAGCGCGGCGCCGACGGGCACGGGGACTTTCCGCGGCTCCCTCAGGCTCTGGTGGGGAAGCGGGGCTCGGCCACCGAGGGGTCCGGCCCGGCGCGGGGGTTGCCGCCCAGGGTCGCGGGGCCAAGAGGGTGCCCCGCTGCCTGGCCTGGCAGGAGCGAGGGGCGGGGGCCGGGGACCGAGGGGATGCAGACCGTCCAGCGCCAGCATGGAAGGGAAGTCCTTGCAGTTGGAGACGCCCGTGGAGTCGGTCACGCACGTCTTCCACAGGTTGGCCCAATAGGTGGCGGTGGTGATGACCGTGCCGTCGATGGTGGACACCTTCCAGTAGTCGGTGGGCAGCGTGGAGGACACCAGCACCCAGCCAGAGATGGAAACCATGAAGGCGATGATCTCCGAGGCCGTGCTCGCCATGCCGCCAGCTGCAGCCGCCCTGGCGCTCGCGCTTGCGCTCCCACTCGCCGCCGCGACCCCCGCGCGCCCGGCCCCGCGGCTCCGCCCCCCGGTCCCTCGGCCCCACCCCCAGCCCCGCGGCTCCGCCCCCGCCCCGCCCTGCCCGCGGACCGGCGCTAGGGGGCGCGCACGGGCCCCAGGACAGGACGCGCCCTCGGGGGAGGGGAGGGTTCGCGGGGCTCTCTTACGGTCGCGGCCCCGGTTCTCTACGGCCCGCTGGCCTGGCGCCCGCGGTTGGGAATAACTTGGCCCGCGCTCTCCTCGTCCCCCGCCCCCGCATCTTGGGGCAAGGAGCGCGGAGAGCGGCTATCCTGTTGGACAACTGGCAGCCGGATATGGACGACCTGTAGCGTCCCACCCCCACCCCATCCCCTCCCCCCGTCCCTCTCCCCCTCCTCCTCCCCAGCCCTACCCGTGGCAAATAGCTTGGCTTCTAGAGTACCTTGTAAAAGCAGCGCAGAAAAAACCTTTTGTAAGCCCTGAAAGGACACGGCCTGGTCATGCCGAAGCCCTCGGTTTGCTGAACTCTAAAGGTTTTCGTGCTACGCTCGTTTGCGTGACTCTGTTAAGCCTGTCACCGAGGGGTGACGGCAGTTCTGGGCTTGAAATCGGCCTTGCCCTCAAATCCTGCAGTTATTTTTGGCTCCGCGATATGCGGAAAGTCCTTGTACAGAGGTGTGTGGCACAGGCCTCACTTCAAGGCAGCAGCCCATGGAGGACACAGGCTCCGTGGGAGCGGTCGTGGCGATTTCGCTGTTGAATGTTCCAGCCACGAAGCTGGCCTGCTTGTGCTAATGCACTACCCATGCATTTAAGACTTGTTTCATGAATGTCCTTTCCAGGTCCCCGTTCTGGGAGTCCGTTCTGTCAGCGGATGGTTCTGTCATAGTGGAAACCGCTCTGTGTTGTTTTGCTTTTTTTTTTTTTCTTAGGACTTCCACCTTTGCCGCGTGATTGAAGAATAAACTCACTCATTCCTTCATTGCTGTCTCAAGAGTTAAATATAAAGATCAATGTGTATTTTCAGTTTCTGAGGCCATAAACTTGGACATAAATGAGGAAATAAAGACACTGGTTCTTCTATGGGGCTATTATTTGTCCTTTTTTTTTAACTTTTATTTATTTTCGACAGACATAGAGACAGAGTATGAGCAGGGGAAAGGGCAGAGAGAGAGGGAGATACAGAATCTGAAGCAGGCTCCAGGCTCTGAGCCGTCAGCACAGAGCCCGACTCGGGGCTTGAACTCACAGACGGTGAGATCATGACCTGAGCTGAAGTCCGCGCTTAACCGACTGAGCCACCCAGGCGCCCCTATTTGTCCATTTAAAGTTCTTGCAGTTCTTGGTATGAGCTTTCAGGATTTACAACTTGCTAAAGTAACCAAAAGTGTAAAACCTATAAATCAGTTCTCTATAATAAAGCTAGTTGCTAAGTCCTTTCACACTTTCATTCATTGTTATGAATTTCAGTTCTTCGTCACTGTTTTTCTTAATATATGTATATTTTTTCTTTTGTAAAATTTTGATTCCAGTATAATTAACATATAGTGCATATATGTTAATATGTTATATATCTCAGGTGTACAGTATAATGATTCAACTATTCTCTACATTCTTCGGTGCTTATCACAATAAGTGGTACCCTTGTCACTTTTGGCTGTAACCAAACCAAACAGAATGAAATTAGAAGTGATTAGATGTCTATGGAGAAAAGAAGAGGTTGGGCTATAGAATCATCAAAACTTATATTTGGAAGAACCTTTGGAGACCATTAGGGCACGCTCCACACTCAGCCCAATTATTCTATTTCTTTTTGTTTTTCAATTTTTTGAAGTTTATTCAGTTTTGAGAGACAGAGAGACAAAGCACAAGCAGGGGAAGGGCAGAGAGAGAAGGAGACACAAAATCTGAGGCAGGCTCCAGGCTCTGAACGGTCAGCGCAGAGCTCCATGCAGGTCTCAAACTCACAAACTGTGAGATCATGACCTAAGCCGAAGCTGGATGCTTAACCAACTGAGCCACCCAGGTGCCCGCCAATTTTTCTATTTCTTGAGATAATACCCAGTTCATGCTCCAGCCTTCAGGGCCATGGGGTTCAGTGCATGTGTTCTGGTTTTGTTTTATATCGTATTGACAGCCTTTTAGAAAGTCTTTCTTTACCATGAACCTAAATCTATCTTTTTCTTCCATCTAAATGCCATAATCAACACAAGGAAAGTCCTACCCTCGAGCCACCTAGCAGCCTCAGGAGACGTGTTTGAGCGTATGTGGTCATCTCGTGGCTTGTACGAATGAGAATATGGGTGAAGGTGTTTTGCCGATGGAGAGGATGCAGACGTGGTTCTGCTTCTCTACTGCTCCTGGTCCCAACTTGTCCTGGTATGTCCAGCTAAAAAACAGTTTGGGAAGCACCTAGCGAAGCTCATCCTTCTCGTCTTTTCTACCATTCAAATCGATCGCCTTTGACTGTTGACTACAAACTGTTCTCTGTCCTTTTGCATGATTTACCTTTTTATTTTATTTATTTATTTATTTATTTATTTTAAAGCTTTTTATTGTCAAATTGGTTTCCATACAACACCCAGTGGCTCATCCCAACCCGTGATGATTTGCCTTCTTAACATGCTTTTATTAACTGGTTTCTTGCCCTCCAGCATATTTCCACTATTATTTCTACATCATATCCCTTTCTGAATGATCTGCCTATTTCTAACCCAGTTTACTCTTCAAAAAGCACAAAAAGTCATGTACCAGGAGTTTCCTAAAATTCAAAATTGCACAAATTTTGTTTTTGTACTTTATTTCTGGACTTGTTTCATAGTCTCTTTGTGTCTTAGGGACTCACTAAAATTATTGATTCCTTCTCCTTTTTTTTTTTTAAGACAAAACCCTGAGCCACTTTTGACACACACACAAAAATATAGTATTGTGACTCTGAAGACTCAAGCGGTTCCTAATTTATCAACGGGTCGGTTATAAATTTCGTTGTTTGGAACCAAAAGCTCCTTATTTGTTTTAAAGAAAGAACTATGAAGAATGGTTTGGTGATTTAGATCAGCCCCCCAAAGTTTATTTAACAGATTATGTAGCTTTACTTATTGTACTTAAGAAATTTATAAACCCAGACCACCTTACAACATCGTTTCCAGAGGAAATAAATTCAGAATTCCAACTCGGAACTCCAAGAAAGACTCTCTCTCTCTCTCTCTGCTGTACCACCAGACCATTTAAGCCAGAATCTCTGGGGGTAGCTCTGGTAGTGATTTTTGCAAAGCTTCTAATGCATAGCCAGGCTGGGAACCATGACTCTGACTTGTCAAGATGCATAGATTTATGCATATACACTGTTAATTTAGTAAAACAGATGGTGTGCATTATAGGGAGAAAGAATATTAATCTCTTCGTTGAAAACTTTGAAAAAAGGAATATTCTTTTACTGTAGAGATTGTAGCACACAATTTCAACTTCAAAGGGGTTGAAAATACCGTAAGCAATCCATAAATTAACTATCTGGATGGCAGCAGTATTAGCTCCTTTGCCAGCTGAAACAGACTAGGGTCGTCACGCCTGTGGACTTGATTAATTTCCTTTACTTTTATCCTGTGTCCGTTCTATGAGGTTGGACAGCCCTAAACGCTTTTCTTTCTCCTCCCTGACACATGCTGCATAATTACTATAGAGAGTTATATTTTAGAGCCTACAAGTGCCCAACCGAAAGATGAAAATGTTAACTTCTCTTTAATACCTAAAGAATATTATGTAATGAATCAAGCATTTATTTTGCTTATATCTTAAGCATTTCAAAACCAGTTTAGTCAGAAGAAACCTAAGTGTCGCACACACCACATAATCCAACAGAAGAATGTCCAGGAAATGAAAACAGACTGAATAGAGGTTTTTTTGCAGTAATGCAAAAATGGCCTGTTTCACTTTAAGATTATAGAATCCCAAATAACCTTTGCAGTTAATCTGCAAATCCACTTACAGAGTACCTTTCCACCGATAAACGCTTCCTTATTGTCTTTAGGGTTCAGTGAACTGAAATTGTTATTTAATTATTTGTAACCATCTATCCTTACTTTGAATATAAAGTGACTACATCCCTCTACATTACTCAAATTAACATCATAATTACCAATACATTGGTCTTTACCAAAAAAAGCTAGATTTTTTCCATTATGAAAACTAATAATTTATCCATAAATTACTAAATTTGACATGAAGACATTTCAAGTCCTGAAATATATTCTGAGCCTTGCCACTTTTGAGACCTAAACCACGGAGATTAGCCCCGGAAGTTATTTCTTTGGCATTATTATGGTTATTAAGGAAAAATAGAGAATCCCCCCCCACCCCCACCCCAGGGTTGTTCAATAGGAGTGAAACCAGTTTAGCCGACTAAACAGGAGATTTGCAGAAATTCTTTACTTGAGATTCGATTCACCTGCCAAACAACACAGGTGTGCCTTTTAACAACTCAAGGATTTTCTAGGCATCAAATTTGGTTTCAGTATACATTAGCTCCTTCCTAGATTCCAGCAAGGCGGGTGCTGCTAACCAGGTGGGAAGAAACTGAACTCCTGATAAATATGGTATTAACTAAAAAAACAACTGCCCAGGAGCCAAATATTGTTACACCGTGTTAGAGAAGACATTAGTGCCGATACTAAGATAGTAAAATAGCATGTCTGTGTTCCATTTCCTTCCGTTTTCCCTAAGACTCTGTTTATCTTAATGCTCTACACTAATTCTATGATATTTGTAATCTCCTTAGCACGAAAGCTACAGAGTGATAGGAGTACTACCCGGACGAACTCTAGGGCTTATCACTGCGTCAGTAATTGTGTGTGTGTGTGTGTGTGTGTGTGTGTGTGTGTGTGTGTGACTTTCCTGCAAATTATAAGGGTGTTTTATTTTGGTATTTGGTGTCCTCTGAAGCTGTACTGTATCAGAATGTTTCAGTGGGCCTATTACAAGTGGGTGGCATGTATCTTGTGAATTTGTTTTTCCTGCATTCATTTAAAATGCACTCATTCCCAGTTTTTTTTTTTAATTTTTTTTTTTTTTTTTTTGAGACCGAGAGGGGCAGAGAGAGAGGGAGACAGAATCTGAAGTAGGCTCCAGGCTCTGAGCTGTCAGCACAGATCCCCACATGGGGCTTGAACCCACGAACCGAACCGTTGAGATCATCACCTGAGACAAAGTCGGATGCTTAAGCAACTGAGGCACCCAGGCACCCCGATGCGTTCCCAACTCTAAGGTATCTTAGGGCCATCTAGATTCCTCCTGAGACCCTAGAGGGGGGAGGTTTGGCTCCCAGCAGCTCATGGCTGTCCAACCTGGAACCACTCTTACTCTGGGATGCCGGAACCTTCCTGTGCTTGTAGATGGATGGGTTGTACTTTGCTGATCAATAACCATCTTGTAAGTGCTAATAAAACCTATCCACTTGGACTAGGCAGCAGGTAAATCAGTATGTTTTGGGTAACTTGGTTTTTTTTTGTCGGAGTTGGAGCTTCCTCATTTGTAAAATGAAGGAGTTACTCTGGACGGTGTCCAAAACCACTTTCGACTCAGTCTCTAAGTCGGATTCTTAATGAACTTGACCAGTCACAGACCAAATCAGCAAGGAGAGAAGGGAGGCAAGAGTTTTCCTTTGGTGTCCTCCTTGCTTGCTTGCTTTCTTTTTCTTTAAGTTTTGGGTTTGTTTTTTTTGTTCGTTTTTTGTTGTTTGTTTTTTGTTTTTTTTTTTTGAGAGACAGAGGGAGCACAGGTGGGGGAGGGGCAGAGAGAAGGAGAGATGGAATCCCAAGCTCACTCTGCACCATTAGCGCAGAGCCCTAGCCACGGCCTGAACTCAGGAACTCTGGGATCATGACCTGAGACCTTAACCAACTAAGCCACCCAGGCGCCCCCTCCCTGCTTTCTTTCTTTTTTTTTTTTTAATGTTTTTATTTTTGAGATCGAGAAAGAGACAGAGCATGAGTAGGGGAGGGACAGAGAGAGAGGGATACACAGAATCCGAAGCAGGCTCCAGGCTCCGAGCTGTCAGCACAGAGCCCAACGCGGGGCTCGAACTCACAGACGCGCAGAAATCATGACCTGAGCCGAAGTCAAATGCTTAACCGACTGAGCCACCCAGGTGCCCCCCCCCTGCTTTCTTTTCTATCCACCATTTACTACCATTGCTCTCTCTCCTTCACTATATTGAAGGGGTGTCCGACTTAGAGACTGAGTCGAAAGTGGTTTTGGACACCGTCCAGAGTAACTCCTTCATTTTACACGGGGTTGGGGAGATGCATGAAGACAATGTTTCTAAAATCTCTGTGTAATTTTATTTTCAATTCTTATTTTTGTTTATTAGAAACATGTGGCAAAGCAGGGTAGTTCAATTTGCTTATGAAGCAGGGCAATGGAAGGGACAGAGGGCAGACGAGGAAACAGTCAAGAGAAACAGAAAGAGCTCAGTAGAGTGCCCATGACGAGAGAGAACCAGGAAGCAAGAGCAACATTAGTCCAAGAGAAAGACCGGGGGTGGGGGGGATGTCCAAAGAGAAGTGCGCCAAAAGTGGAAAATTATAACTAGAGAGTTAAAGGTAAAGGGAGGTAGACAGCCTCATGACAAAGGAAGGTTAATAGACAGTAAGGGCGAGGGCTGAGCGACCACTAAACATTGGCCAAGAGCAAGAAAGAGGTGAAAAAGGAGATGGGTGGGCATGAGGGAGAGTGGAGAATTGTGTCCACAGCCCTCATCTTCGTACATGAGTGTAAGGGCAGGAAGCAGAACATTCCAGTGACTTCTACACATGAAGAGATTTTCTCCTCTCTTCTCAGAATAGAGCTCAGAATAGAGCTGGGTGAGAATTTATTCCCAAGTACTCAGGAGCACCATGTCTGCCATTTGGCTCACTTCATTGGAAACATTATTGGAAGTTTACAACGAATTCTTAAAGGGTCAAAAATGCAAATTCTGACAAAAACATACTCATAAGCAAATAATTAATGATGATTTCTTTTGAAAGCTAGGCTTTCTCCTGTTTTTATCTACTAAAACTTATATGAGTACCTTTAAGTACCAGTCACCAGTCAAAGTACTTCATCCATTTAATGACAACCCTATGGAGTGGGTACTGTTTTCATTCCATTGTAGAGATTGAGGAAACAAAACCACAGAGAGGTGAACTAACTTGCTCTAGGACATGGCGGAAGTAGGGTTTCAACGTAGCCAGCATAGTCCTGGAGTCACACTCCTCTCTACTATGTGGCCTTCTCCCGAGACAGTCTGCAGAGTTGTGTATTCAGTCACTATCCACTGGGTATATGACCAAACGCACCCACAAAATAAATTAAAACCATTCTAGATAATTTGTATTTATCTTCATTTTTCAGGATAATGGCTTTTGTAAGCAGAAGTATTCGAACAAGATACCTCATTTCCTTATTTAATTTCATTGTGTGATTAAGTCCTGTAACGGATGAACTGAAGTTCATGGATATGCTGTTGAACAGTGTCCCAGGCAATGCTGATTCACTATAGCACAGTTGGTGTCTGGAACACTTTTCTTAAAAGGTGTGTGTGTGTGTGTGTGTGTGTGTGTATGCAGATGTATAAATGTATATGCATATGTAAATACATACATTATAAAAAGGTGATTAGAGTGCTGTTAATTCTGCTTTTCCATGTTTTCAGTCCTGTACTATCCTCTCAGCCAGGTAGAATTTAATGAGCACCCAGCCTTTTCCCTCCTCTCCTGAACTGGTGTTTGGTGGCGTGTGGTATTACCTTGCTCTGGACTGTCTTCTCTTTATTTTGTTTTCTGATGAAGTGTTGACCCATATTAGCCAACAAACGGTGTGCTACGATAAAACAAAGGAAAAGTGTCCCATTCAGATGTCAAATGCAAGCTTTTCCTTTTTCTTTTTCACTAGGTCCTGTGGGGTTGTTTCTGGAAAGGCCGTATCCCATGGCATGCCCATAGCAGGGTGGGATGATTCTTGTTTTTTCAAATCCTAACAATACTTGTTTTACCTGACTGCATAATTATTATATACTTTAAAAGCCCAGGTTGCGCATCTCCAGAGTTCGTGTTCTTATTATATTTAAACAATATCTTAGTCATTCAAATTCTGAGGGCATTCAAAGATACATTTTTAAAGATGAGAAATCTAAATACTAAAAAGTTCCAGGGGTGCCTGACTGGCTCAGTCAGAAAAGCATGCAACTCTTGATCTCAGCGTCCTAAGTTCGAGCCCCATGTTGAGTATAGAGATTACTTAAATAAAAAAAAAAAACTTAAAAAAAAAGTTCTAGACTTTACTATATCCAGAGTTAGAAAACAGGTCATTATTTGAATATTTTGAGGTCCATTACTCTTTATGTTCTCCAATGACCTCCTTTTATCTGATTATGAGAGAAAAATAGGGGTGTAGGAAGAAAGAGAGAAGCTTGGAATATTGCACTGAGATCTCAGGGATGCGTGTGAGTGTGTGTGTGTGTGTGTGTGTGTGTGTGTGTGAAGAAACAAGAATGACATGTGATAACAAAGGAAGATGTTTTCTTCTTAAAAGCATCGATTGGAAGTGAAAGTGATGAGGGTGGGAGAGGATGAAGAGAATTTTCAACACGAGCTTGTATGTACGTGGGGAATGAGGAGAGAGACAGGACCATTGACCAACTTCTGCTTCACTGGGTTACTTTAGCCCTCTTTTTCTCTCAAATATAGATATAGCTATAGACATAGACATATAGCACTGGAAATTTAATGTATCTCAAGAGCAGTAGTTCGTGTTGGGGGAGATGAAGAAAAGGTAGAACACAATGACTGAATTAAGCATTACTGTCATGTCAGCACAACCCATTTCTCCTTTACTTTTTTCCTTTAGAGCTGGTGGTCCAAGTGTTGGAAAACAAACTTGGAACCAGAATCTCCTCTACACCAAATATCATGTTTATTTTCTAGGGGTGCCCAAAATGCAAGTTGTCTTGCCTTTTGATCTTTGTCTTCCATTTCCTCTTCGACATCCTCAAAGGCATCCCCAGAGCCCACGGAGCTTGTTGGAGGTGCCTTGAGGAAGTGATGGAGAAAACAGAGGTAGTCAGAAACTGCAGAACATCACTGCAACCTGGGAGGAATGACCAATTTTTACGGGAACAGTGGCCTGAAAGAGCGACAGTGAGATGGTCATGTTGACATATGGGGATTCAAAGGCCCGGGGAAGCCAGTGTAAGAAGTTAGGACTCATTGCCGTGAGATGCTCACACAGCCCATATGGTTCACTCAGTTTTTGCTTTCATTTTGAGAAGAACCTTATTCATTCACTGAAAGAATTATACACTTATTGGGCCCTGTTGTGCTCCAGGCACCTTCCCCACGTTGGGGATATGGTGAACAAAATGGACTAAATCTCCACTCAAATATAGCTTACATTCTACTGGAAGAGGCAAGAATAAGGAAAGAGAAACGTTTAGTATATCGGATGACATATGCTAAGGAGTAAGAAATTAAGCCACCGGGGAGCGGGGGTGTTATACCAAGTGTGTGTGTGGAGGGGGGGGGTGGTTAATTTTAGTTAGGTGGCCAGAGGAGGCCTTCCTTGGGTAAAGACCTGAAGGCAATGAGGGAGCGAAACTCGTGGAGAGTTTCTGCAGGTCATTCCCAGAGCGGAAGCACATCTGCATTGTCTGAGCAACATTGGAGAGGCCAGCGTGGCTGCAGCAAAGAGAGTGAGGGGGAGCATAGCAGGAGACGGGGATGGAGAGAGGGAACGGGGTCTTTGTGTGTGACCCTGTATGGCCATGTGTGTGCCTTAGTGTCTGTGTCTGTGTATTTCTGAGTGTCTCTATGTGTCTTATCTGTTTGTGTGTTCTTGTGTCTTTGTGGGTCTGCGTGTGTGCCCATGCATCTCTGTGTGTGTATTTGTGAGCGTGTATATGGGGGGGTGGTATATAAGTCTCAGCAGCTTGTGGAGGGCTCTGTAAGTCCCAGCAACAACTTTGGCTTTTACTCTGACTACAGTGGGAGACACTGGCAGGTTCTGTGAGAAGAAGAGGTGTCCAGGGGAGGTTTTAGGATCACTCAGAATAGGAAGGTCAGTGTAGGAAACAGGATGCCAGTTAAGAGGCAAGTGCAGAAATCCAGCTGAGTGATGGCAGTGGCTTTGATCACGCTGGTAGAAGAACAGTGACGAGACAAGGTCAGATTTTGCATTTTTGGGTCTCTTTTGAAGGTAGAGCTGACAAGATTCACTGATGACTGGCTGCAAAGTATGAGTCAAAGAGAGAAACTGAGGAAGACATCAGAGTTTTGGCTTCAGCCACTGGAAGGGTGGAGTTGTTTCCTAAGTTGAGGAAAGCTCTAGAAAACAGGTTTAGGGGTGAAAACAAGAATTCAGTTTCTTTTTGTTATTTTTTTATCTTGAGAGATAGAATGAGAATGAGCAGGGGAGGGGCAGAGAAAGAGGGAGAGAGAGGATCCCAAGCAGGCTCTGCACCGTCAGCACGGACGCCTACTCCGGGCTGGTCCTCATGAACTGTGAGATCACGACTGGAGCAGAAACCAAGAGTCAGACACTTAGCCAACTGAGTCATGTAGTCGCCCCAAGAGTTCAGTTTTAGACATCTCGAGTTAGGCTTCCCAGTAGACGTCTAGGAAGAGAAGCCAAGTAGGCAGTTGCACCTACAGGTCCAGAGTTGAGGGCAGAGCTTCCGGCTTAAAAAGCACACTTTGGAGCCATCTGTGGTTAGGTGGCATTTAAACCACAAGATTAGCCAGAGTCTCTCAGGCTGAAGGTAATGGGAAAGAGATATTCTAGCAGTTAAGGACGAAACAATTCTAGGAGTTGAGGACGAAACAACAAAAGAGATTGGGAAGGCACAGCCATCTAGGTCAGAAAGAAACCAGGGCAGAGAGTCTGGAAGCCACGTGAAGAAATTTTTTTAAGGAGGAAGAAGTAGAGTGGTTAATGGTGTCACATTGGCTGAGGGGACAAGCCGAAGGAAGACTGAAGAAGGAAGGACCATGGTGGTCCTTGACGGGAGCCGTTCTGTGGAGAGGGTGGGCCATGCACCAGACGGGACCGGGGTCAGTGGAGAATGGGAGGGAAACTGGGGGCAGGGAGTGTGAACAGCTCCTTAAAGAGAGGAGAGAAACAGTGTGGGGGCTGGCAGGAAAGTGGATCATGAAAGGTGTTTTTCTTTTTAATTTTTTATATTTTAAGACGAGAGAAATAATCACCTCCTGCTGTGTGCCTTTGTCTAAATTCAGGAAAGGTGCCCTTTCCTCTGTACAGCAGCTGGGAGAGCAGACTATGGGTGCAGGGTCCCAGGCCGCGTGCAACCGCGCCTCAAAACGTGTTGTCACCACCCCCTTCCCCAGTGTATTGTCACCTGGTTAAATTCTTTAAGAAAATAGTTCAGATGCAGCTTTTCCATCTATATTTATGTCTCTTTGACTTTGTACTAAAACACGTTAGTTTGATATTATTTAAAAACAATGGCATACGTGTTTTATAGTTCTAGAATGTTAGAGTTAGAAAGTACTTTAAAAATATTTAATTCAAGCTTTTATAGATGAGGAAATCAGAACCCATACGTGACTTCTTAACGTATGTTAAGTTGTAAAGTGAATATTGCAGTACTGTACCAATTGGAATGACATTTTGTGTATGTTACTCTTCAAAAATGGTCAATTTGAAAACCCACCCAACTTTAGCGCAGAAGAAAAATCTGAATTACAAGCAAGTTTCGACGATTTAGAAGTTGAAAGCCGTTCTCCTCAATGATACATCTGTGTTGACAAAATATTTACGAGAATATTACTAGGAGCTTTTTGTTTCAGGTTAATGCAAAGTCATCTTCATAAATGACTTTTGAATAGTAACATGAAAAGAAAGGAAGTAACAATGAAATTGTGTGCTGATAATACGGTAGACAGATAATAGACGCACCTTTTCTTCGTGGTTCAAAGCAATAGCTGTTTCTGTGTTTGATTTAGGTTTGTAAAGAATTAATAAAAAGATCTAAAGAACAAGGCTGATGTCATGTTTTGCCTGTGATTATGACAAACTGCCACACCTCTAGGATTTGGGACATAAATCTTTCTGACAAGCAAACATGCCCTAAGTCAACGACTTCACCACCGCGCAATTCATCCACACATGTAATCCTACCGAGTTAAGCAATGTTTTGTCTTCCAATCAAAACACTATGTGAAAGATTATATTGCAGTTTTTTGACATAGTGATTAAAGCAGCCAATGAAATTTAGTTAAGCAAACCGAATAATAATCTGTTTGTTGGTCTCTAGATTTTATATACCGTAGAGGAGAAAAGCAAATAATACAATTCCATTATCTCATGTTAATTTCCGGATGTGGAAAGGATCAAATAAATCAAAACGCAGATGTTATTAAACTGTATATACAGTATTACGGGCATTTGGGAGTTATTGGATTTAATTTATCAGTCAAAAAGGACAGCTTATAATATTGGATGGAATGTTAAGCATGCTCTCAAAAACTATCTGTAATTGTCTAATTTTAATTCTTTTGAGTAAATTATCTTTAAATGAAGAGAAAGTCATATTCTTTCAAATTAATCTTGCGACAAATATAAACTGCCTTAGTTTATACTTCAAATGATCAAATTAACCCTCAAATAACTGCTCTTCTTGTCTCTTAAAACTCATTGTGTGTACATACATAAATAATATATTTATCATTAAATGTTTTTTCTACAGATGGTTTGAAATCACACACACGAATTTAGGAACAGGCAAATGTTTTTTTCGCTTGTTTGTTTTGCTGTTTTTATTTTTGTTTTAGTTGTCTCTACACCCAACATGGGGCTTCCACTCACAGTCCCAAGATCAAGAGTCACAAGCTTGGGGCACCTGGCAGGCTCAGTCCCCAGTGCAGGTAACTCTTGATTTCGAGGTTGTAAGTTCAAGCCCCACATTGACTGTAGAAATTAAAACATTTTTAATCTTTAAAAAAAAAGAACCGTGTGCTCTACTGACTGAGACCCCCAGACACCCCCGTTTTGTTCTGTTTGGAAGTGAAGTTGACTACCTGGAATTGCTACTTGGCAACCTGACGCACAGGTTAGCTTCTTATATCATCTTTCCTAACAGCCAATTAATTTTGACTTTCAACACACTTTGTTTCATTGGGCTAGGAAAACCCAAGCTCAACTCTAAGTAGCACACGTCTCCACAATCCTACCTAGTTAAAATGGTACTGCTCTTGTCTCTTCACCACCTGGAAAGCTCTGGCTGACTCTCAGGGTCAGAGCAGAAGCATTCTCAAAAGGGTGGGCAGATGTTAGATGCCTATATATATATAATCTATATATTAGTGTTTGCCTTACTCGGTCACTGAACAAATGGGAATGGGAATGGGAGTCTTTAGTGATTATGACTTTTTTTAAATTGTGGTTATGACTACTACTTTTACTTTTTGTTGTTGTTTAAAGTTTATTTATTTTGGGGCGGCTGTGTGGCTTAGTCAGTTAAGCGTCCAACTTCGGCTCAGGTCATGATCTCCCAGTTCACAAGTTCGAGCCCCATGTTCGGCTTTGTGCTGACAGCTCAGAGCCTGGAGCCTGCTTCAGATTCTGTATCTCCCTCTCTCTCTGCCCCTCTCCCACTCACACTCTGTCTGTCTCTCTCTCCCTTTCTCTCTCTCTCTCTCAAAAATAAATAAACATTAAAAAGTTTTTTTTTAATTGCACAGGAGAATATTATTTCCTCCTCCCCTTCAAACAATGTCAACAAAGGGAAAACAAGAAGGAATGGGAGAGACAATGGAAAAGAGAAATAGGAGAGAAAGAAAGGTTCAAACAGAGCGAGAGTAGCTGGAGTGAGGTGCAGCTGTGGTCCACGTCGGGCACCAGCAGGAGAGTTACGATCACTGAGCCATCTTCCTCCCCATTCCAGACATGTACCCTTCATTCTCAAAATGTGCTTACTTTTTGTTCACTCTTACCCCAGCTTTCTCCTACTCATGGTCACTTGCATACATCTGCCTCATAATTGGAAGCAAAAAACAGGTGCCTACAGCCTGGTCATTCCAAATTCCTCCTTGTGTCAAAGCGTTAGGAAGGAAAGGCAGATCTATTCTAGGGCACCAGTGTTGATATTTATTCTCCTGTCTAGACTTAAGCAATTTGTAGAAGGTCCCACAGCAGGTTAACGCCGGAACCAGGTTTATCAGGTACAGCTGCTGAGTTCTCACTGTGCGCACAGGGCCACAGGGCCACCAGGCTGTTCCACGCGGCCTTCCAAATCTCATACTTGTCAACTGCAAGGAACTTCCTATGCCTGTAGTTGGGAACAAGCTTGATTAAACATAACACATTCAAAAGAGCCTCAGTGCCAAAACCTCCAAACTTTAAAAGGACTGCATATCTCTTTCAGTTCTAGACAAAAAGTGTCAGAGGCAATAAACTGATATTGTCACTGTCCATGGAAAGAAGCAATATTCCAACAAACGTGAAATTTCACTCGTTTACCCAAGCTCTTAAGTTAGAGGCATAGTCATATATTTACAGGTAACAAAGGGAGCCAGCTTTAAGAATTAATATCATTTCTCATTCCGAAGCACTAGCCAGCACCTGATTTTTGTTTAGTTCTTTTCTGATATTTTCAAGTATGCCAAGTGTTTCTTACCCAATCCAGACTAACGACTAAGAAGTAGTCTTTTGTAACTTAATATATATCCTGCTAGATTTCAGAAGTAGACAGTTCTTTAAGGTAAATGTTTGTTAAAGGATCAAGATTATCCTTTGAAAGCTGAATAAGAACCAAAAGAATCAGAAGCATTTGAGCTCAAAATAATGCACATCTTCTTATTTTCACAATTTCCCTTAAAAAAAAAAAAAAGAATGTGCAAGTGTTGTCGTGACAATATTCTGGAAAGACAGAAAATAGAACTTCAGTAAGAAATAAGCCATCTCATAGTTAGCTTTTATTACCCACTTACCTTTACATGTTATTAAATCCCTTTTACAAAGCAGCAGCCTTCTTACTGCAGATTTCTGACTGAAAATTTTTTTAACTTTTATTATAAAATCAGATTCGTTTTTAGGGGCGCCTGGGTAGCTCAGTCGGTTAAGCGTCTGACTTCAGCTCAGGTCATGATCTCACGGTCAGTGAGTTCGAGCCCCGAATGAGGCTCTGTGCTGACGGCAAGAGAAAGTTTCAGGAATATAATAAAATTTGGCATCATCTAGCAAGTTGAGTATTTAAAAAGCACCTCCTTGGTGGGGTCTACAGGAATGAAATCTAAGGGGGTGGGGATGTTACCGTATGGGGTACAACAGAACGAGGGTATAGGTTGTGGCAGGGACAGAGGAAAGGAGTCATCCCCCCCCCCAATACAGAAAAGAAAACGTGGTCTGGGCGGTGCCTTAGAGAAGATGAAATTAGATCTTATAGTCATGAAAGGAGGAAGCTGGACAAGATGCAGGATGGGAGTCTCCAGGTGAACCCACACGTTGGCCTTGCCATTGGATAGTGTGCATAATGAAGAGAAGTTTTGGCCAGACTCAAGCAGAACTCAACTTGATAAATCAAAATTATAGCACTCTGTGATCATAAATGAAGGGCTGGTATGAGCACTTGTTGGCAATTCTTAGAAATACTCTGGCAGTATTCGTCTGGTCTTCGATTTGTCATTAAATGAAAACTGGAAATAATGTTTGGTTCTTATTGTCGTGTTGACTTCTTATCCACGTGCAGTTCTTCTTGGCAATGTCATTGTAGAGTGGGGCATAAAGAGGGACCATGAATGTAGTTCTGCTCTCATTTCATGCTACTTGTGTGTTGCCACTGGCGGACGTGGGTGTTCGGGGTCCTAGTTAGTAGTCCGCAGTGTCTAATCCATTCACAAATAAAGCTTCAGTGATTCTCTACTCAGAGTTGGTTTCATTCTGAGGGCTAGAAGCCAATCAAAATGGTGTTGTTTCCCCTACATAAGTGTTCACTGTTACCAGCACCAGCAAATTACCAGCTAGGTACTATAGCTAGAGAAGCCAGTTATAGAAGCAAGAGTAAGTGAATACACCCATAGAATTCTCGGATTTGGAAGTGCCATTTGTGGAGTGAGGTCTGTCTTAATCTCTATAACTCAAGCACAGAATTTGGTTAAGTGGATTTCTGTTAAGTAAAGGTACCAGTAGTACATCATCACTACCATTAAAAAAATGACTTCCTGGGGCGCTCGGCCAGCTCACTCTGTAGAGCACGAGACTCTTTTTTTTTTTAATTTTTTTAATGTTTATTTATTTTTGAGACAGAGAGAGACAGAGCATGAGTGGGGGAGGGCAGAGACAGAGGGAGACACAGAATGTGAAGCAGGCTCCAGGCTCTGAGCTGTCAGTACAAAGCCCGACGCGGGGCTCGAACTCACAGACCTCGAGATCATGACCTGAGCCGAAGTCGGACGCTCAACCGACTGAGCCACCCAGGCACCCCAGAACACGAGACTCTTGATCTCAGGGTCGTGAGTTCGAGCCCCACATTGGGAGTAGAGATTATTTAATAATAATAATAATAAAATGAAAGAAAGAAAGAAAGAAAGAAAAAATGACTTCCTCTTTGCATTTCTTTCATTTCCATAACTTGTATTTAGGAAGCACTTCAGCACTCCTTTGCCATATCATTTCCCTGAGAAAACGTATGCAAGTCATGGTGAGATTCAGCCTAAAGGAAGAGCTAAGATCAGAATTCACATGATCCCCTCTACCCACCAGTCATAAGGCTTCTTGTATCTGAGAACAGTCATACATACTGGGTATTCAAAAAATGAACAATTCCAGGGGCACCCAGGAAGCTCGGTCAGTTAAGAGTCCAACTCGTTTTCAGCTCAGGTCATGATCTCATGGCTCATGGGTTCAAGCCCTGCATGCAGCTCTGTGCTGACAGTGTGGAGCCTGCTTGAGATTCTCTCTCTTCTTTCTCTCACTCTCTCTCTCTCTCTGCCCTTCTGTTGCTCATGCACTCTCACTCTCTCTCTCTCTCAAAAATACAACAAATAAACTTTAAAAAACTGAACAAGTCCAGCTGTGATCAAAACAAAACAAGACAAAACAACTCCCCCCCACCATGAGCTAGTAATCACCCACACACAGGTCTGAACTATATTACTTCTCTAATGATTCTTTCAGCCATGGCAGAATGGAAATACTCCCTAAAATTAGAAGATTGTAAACAAACTTGGTTTTTGAAATCCCATTTAACGTTTAATTTTAAAATGTCTATCTTAATTTGATTTGGCTACCCAAAATAGAAAAATGTTGGCTTCAACTTAGTCTGGCTCTTCTCCGAAACTACTCTAAAGATGCAAAGGGCTCTTAATTAGCGCTCACACAATGGGACTTAATTCATATGCATATGCCACAGAATAATGTTTCTGCATTAAATTACAGCAGCTGTGAAATTTAAATGTTACTAGGAGTCAGCGAATTTTGTAAAATACTGTACTATATTTCCTGAGAAATTTGCGCCCTCTTTTGGATAAAAATTGTCAAGACATTTAAATGTGAACTTTAAAAAAATGTAGTCCGTGGCTTAAAAATAAACATAGTTTTGCTTTAAAGACCGTGGGAAAGGAGGAGAAAGAACAGATGTTAAAGACACTGTAGAGACAGTGTTAGCAGAGCCGCAAGGTCAAGATTTTGCCACTACAAGGCAAAAATGCTATATGAAGGACCCTGCATTAGGAATCTATCGTTTTCATTTAAATCAAAATGTGTTAGGAATTTTTGCCCTGTGTTAAATTACCAAGTAATATTTCTTGGGGCCAGTCTAGAAAACAGTGGTAAGCGTCTACCTTCCTCTTGAAATATAATTTTTGTATGGGTAGGGACAAATTGTCCCTTGGGTGATCTGTCTGCCTGTATGGAGCAGATCAAGGAGTTGTTTCTTTCAAATGTAGGGAAATACACAAATACATTTAGTGATACCTCGAAAAATGTCTTCATTTTTCTTTTTCAACCAGACATCTCGGTAGAGTTGTCTATCATCACGATCTCTCTCTCCACCATCCCACTGACCGCTCAAGCCAATGCTACTTTCCTCACTCCAGTAAAACATCACAAGCCAAGGTGACAAATGGCTTCATGTATGGGATTTAGTAGATACTTCCCATTCTTATCTTGCATCTTGTTTGACTTCTCTGTACCTTTTGACACAGAGGCCCAGTGGTTCCTCCTTTGTGGAATACTTTCTTCTTTGGTTTCTACGACTCTGTTCTCCTTTCTGTCTCTCTGCCTGTCCATGGTTCTTCATCTATCTTCTGCTTACCGGCTGCCATCTCCAGCATTCTGCGTTTGGCACTTACCCCCTTTTCACATTCCACCTTTTCCTTGGGCGAGCTCATGGCTCCAAAACAGAATTCCCTGGCCCAGTCCCAATTTCCAGTCCCTGCTGGACACCTTCTCCTTTTGCTGGGGGGCTTATAGGTACTGCAAACTCAGTCAAACTTCTCATCTTTAACTCAGCTTTCCATTGCTTCCCGCCTCCCCTTCTTCCTTCTGTATTCTCTGTCCTTACTCATGGAACAATATTTGTTTGTCCACCAACTCTCTCCAGCAAGTCATGATTAATTATGAGTCATGTAGGACCCGTCACGTCCTCTGGGCTCCACATCTCCCCATCTGGCTGACTCTATCCCTGAACCGTCCATTGAACCGTTCTCTCCTCTCCACACCCACATTACTCTTCCTGGTTCAGGCCTTCATCACTTCTTCATTGACTGTCACAATGGCCTCCTGATTGGTCTCCCTGCCTCTAGCCTCATTCCTCTAAGCCATCCACCATATGACTCCCCAGGCGACTTTTCTAAAAGATAGATCTAATTGTTTCTCTTCCCCCTTTTAAAGCCCTTTACTGGTTCTCCAGAACACACAGTGTGAAACCCATGTATTTTTATTATAACACACAACATATTCCAGGATCTGCTTGCTGCCCATCTCCTGCCACACCTGACTTTGGAACACTCAGCTGGGGTCATACCAAAACCACTCCTCAGTGTTCCTCTGCCCAGATTGTCTTTTTTTCTTAATCAGCCTGGAGAATTGCTTTTCATTAACTTTTTAAACAAACTCTTTCTCTCCAGTAGGCAGGTGTGAGGGCCACTCCCCATTCTTCCTGGCAGCATGCTTCCATTGTTGCATCCACCACACAGAAATGGAGTTTTTATGTATTTTCCCACTGGTCTATGAGATATTCGAGAGTAAACACAGAATCTGATTCATCCTTATTGTGGTTTTTATTATAACCGTATTGGCTACCATTTATTATGCCAGGGGGGAAAAAACTGGGGTTTGGTGATATTAAGCGAACTGTTCAAAGCCATATGTATCTAGTTAGTTGCAGAGTTGGGACTTAATCCCGGGGTTTTTAGGTCTAAAGTCAGTGCTCTTTTTAAAATAACGCACTACAAATTGGAGGTTTCCTGGTAATATTGCTAGTACCAACAATAAGTATTATAACTACTACTGTGAATCGAGAATTCTACTAAATGCTTTATACAGTGATCAGTTTCCAGAGAGTTGAGAATTGATTTGATTTCAATTCAACAGTTTGATATAGTTCTTTTAAAAAATCTACTAAAGACATTGATAAATTTGACAGGAGTATAGTTAAACAAGTGGACCAAATGACCCAAAATCTCCTTTCCAGCCCAAGAGTCCGTGATTCTACAGTCATTCTTCTTCTTTTGACTCAAAAAAAAAAGTCTTCTCATAAATTTATTTTCTTAATAAGCTATCCTGGCCATAGTTCATATGGCTATCACGATGTGGAGATTTCTCTTTCCTATTGAGAGAAAAAACAAACAAACCAACCTCAAAACAGTTTCTATGTATTTTCCTATATAACTTCCTATATAACTGAGGCTGTGAATTGCTAGGGATATGATTGGTATGAAAGAGGAAATACAGTTTATTTGTCACAGAGTTTAAAACCTAGCAGAGGGGCACCTGGGTGGCTCAGTCGGTTGAGCATCCGACTTTGGCTCAGGTCATGATCTCGCGGTCTGTGAGTTCGAGCCCCGCGTCGGGCTCTGTGCTGACGGCTCAGAGCCTGGAGCCTGCTTCGGATTCTGTGTCTCCCTCTCTCTCTGCCCCTCCCCCACTCATGCTCTGTCTCTCTCTGTCTCAAAATTAAATAAACATCAAAAAAAAAATTTTTAAACCTAGCAGAGATTACACATTACTCAAATGATCCTGTCAGTGACCATATAATTAGGAATTAAATCAAATGCTCACGAATAAAGGACTACTGTACTCTGAAGCTAAATAACAAAGAACCTGATCTGTCCTCTATGTCAGGAAGAAGGCCCCTGAGGACATGAGCTAGGTCTGAGGCTTGATGAAGGAAGAGGGGTACTCGGGAGGGGTGTAGGAGGAGAGCCTTGCAGATACAGCCAGCGGTCTGTGGAGGGATCTGCGGTAAGAGGCAGTCAGAGGGGGGTGAGTGTGGCAGGAGGTGTCATGCAGGGGCTAGCCATCAGCACCACTGGGCTCTGGGGACTTGGCCTTCCTTGGATTGCCTATAGACCTGAACTTTGATCCGTTCTTCAGGGTTGCCCAAAGACAGCGTGGCCCCTATAGGTTAGACCTAGGACTTCCATGTCCTTGTATCTCACAGGGTGTACAGATCATGAATGCTCAATGAATACATCTTAATTTATTTGACTAAGGTTCTTCTCTTCTACCTCCTTCTACCTCTCTTACTAGAAGTTACTCAAAAATACCAATCTATGGGGCGCCTGGGTGGCTCAGTTGGTTAAGTGGCCGACTTTGGCTCAGGTCATGATCTCGCGGTCTGTGAGTTCGAGCCCCACGTCGGGCTCTGTGCTGACAGCTCAGAGCCTGGAGCCTGCTTCTTCAGATTCTGTGTCTCCCTCTCTCTCTGCCCTTCCCCTGCTCATACTCTGTCTCTATGTCTCTCAAAAATAAATAAATGTTAAAAAAAAAATACCAATCTGATTTATTTTTTAGTGCATCGAACAAATTGGTCAATCATTTTCCATAAAATAGTCTGAGCAGAAAGTAATTCCGCAAATCAGTATTAGAGAAATGGTATCTGTAAAGATCGCTGGAAGACCAATTCTTTCTCTTAAAAATCTACTTTCTTTTTTATCCACATTTTCTTAAGAAAAGGTATAAATATACAACAACATTGAAAGAATTGTAGAGTGAACACCCATTGCTATGGATTGAATTGTGTCCCCATCAAATGCGTTGAAGTCCTAAACTTCAATGTGACTATATTTGGAGAAAGGGCTTTTAGGTGGTAATTAAGGTTAAAAGAGGCATAGGGGCGTGTTGGGAGCCATTTTGGGCTCACAGCTTGAGACCCCTCCCTGTGTGGAAAAGGTTGAAGCAAAAGCTCGCCAGCCAAACTGGCGCCTAATCTTACAACTACTCTCTTTGGCTTAAGGAATGTAATGCTCTTTTGTTTTACCTCATGTAGATAAAAGGAAGGACCTGGAGCAGGATGCTTTGATGGATTGCATCTGAATGAGAGTAGCCTGACCACCTTAGAGTTGCATCTTGGGGATGGGTTGCATAGATTGATAGCAGTTATGAGCTGGGTGAATATTGGTGTGATTTGTGTAAATGTTAGGCTCCTATTATGTAAATTTACTCATTCCCGGGCAAAGGACAAGCATTGGGAATTCTGTCCTTGCCAGACGGGTTGGACCTCCCCCATCGTAATTGGAAGAATAGGCAATGACTCCTGGCCTGTTTATAGATAATTAACATAGGCAGGCCCAGGTAACTTCCTGTCCTCTCCCCCAGCCTTAAATTTATATGCTAACTAACTTGAAAACAACTTGCAAGATTGAGGAAATCGCGGCTTTACTCATAACACATTATTGTTCAAACTATGCTTACTGATGGGCTGTCACTCATTGCTGTAATGTAACTCACTACCTTTAAATAAAGACACTGAGACTGGCAGGGCAGAGACGCCAGAGATGCCAGAATTCCCAGGGCTGCCTGCTTGGTCATCAGACTCCATCCTTCTCGTGGCTCTCTCACCTCATTTCGCCAAACCGTTAGTCCTTCGTGGACCCCTAGATTCGCCGGAACAAGGACAGACCCCGGCAGGGGCGGGCCTTGTAAGAAGAGGAAGAGCTGTTTCTCTGTCTGCCATGTGAGCACACAGTGAGAAGGTGGCCATCTGCAATCCAAGGAGAGAGCCCTCAGACACGGACCAAGCTGGCCTGATCTGGGACTTCCAGTCTTCCGAATGGTAAGAAAATACATTCTGGTTGCTTAAGTCGCCCAGTCTATAGTATTTTGTTATAGCAAAGTACTATACGTGGGTTCAAGCCCCACG
The DNA here is from genome assembly GCA_030068075.1 of Paguma larvata. NCBI lineage: Eukaryota > Metazoa > Chordata > Mammalia > Carnivora > Viverridae > Paguma > Paguma larvata. The sequence goes on from JAINVK010001250.1 coordinate 145,279, forward strand.
TCAGGCTCTGTGCTGACAGCATGAAGCCTGGAGCCTGCTTCAGATTCTGTGTCTCCCTCTCTCTCTATCTCTCCCCCACTCATGTTCTGTCTGTCTGTCCTCTCTCTCTCATTCTCACTTATTTATAATTTATAATATAAATATTATATCTGTCTCTTATTTGCTTATAATTTATAACATATTTATTTATTTTTGTAAAGAAAGAAAAATATGAAAGGAAAAAAGAGAACTAACTATGAAGACAGATGTTAACTAGATTTGTGGTGATAACTTCACCCCTGAACTGTGTGGGGATTAGAGGCGCCAGCCTGTGCAGTGAAAAATCGACTTTTACCTTCTTTTTAAGTTTATTTACTTATTTTGAGAGGGAGAGAGAAAGAGATAGAGAGAGAGGGAAAGAGAGAATCCCAAGCAGGCTTCTCACTGTCTGTGCAGAACCTCACGCAAGGCTCCAACTCACAAACCGTGAGATCAGGACCTGAACTGAAATCAATAGTTGGACACTTAACAGACCCGAGCATCCCAAAAATCTGCTTATAGCTCTTGATTCCTGATGGCCAGAATAGCCTACTGTCGACAGGAAGCCTTACTGATAACTTAACAGTCAATGAACATGTATTTTGTATGTTATGTGTATTGTATGCTGTATTCTTACAAAGTAAGTTAAAGAAAAGAAAATGTTATTAAGAGAATCACGAGGGAAAGAAAATACATTTACAGTACTATGCTGTATTTATCTAAAAATTCTGCATAAATGTGGACCTACATGTTTTAAATCCATGTTGCTCAAGAATCACCTGTATATACAAATACTGAATCATTATGTTGTATACCTGAAACTGGTATAATGTTATATGTCAATTATAACTTGGTTGGAAAAGAAGAAAGAAAGAAAAAAAAAAGGGAAGAAAAGAAAGAGGCACCTGAGTGGCTCAGTCAGTTAACCATCCGACTTTGGCTCAGGTCATGATCTTGTGGTTCATGGGTTCGAGCCCCACATCGGGCTCTGTGCAGTTTGGAGCCTGCTTCAGATTCTGTGTCTCCCTCTCTTTCTGCCCCTCCCCCACTCCCACTCTGCCTCTGTCTCTCAAAAATAAATAAATGTTAAAAAAATATTTTAATAAAAAAAAAGAAGAAAAGAAAGTAGTTTTTAGACTGTTCCTATTACAACAGGGTGTTGTAAAGATTAGTGAGTTTCAGGGAAATACTTTCATCAAATATATAGATAAAAGAGTCAAAAAATACATGGTATGAGATAGTTGCTAAACACAAGTTGCTCTCATTGAACATCTATGTAGCAGGTATTCCTCTTTGTGTAAAAACTTAAAACCAGCATATCAGTATTCTACTTTATAAGATTTGGAGTCTGGTCTTTGCACTACTGAAGGTAGAGAGAAACAAACGGCTCCTTTGGATTGAATACCGTCAGGCAGGTGAGAGGAACAATGGATGTCAGTCAGTCTTTCTCCGCAGCCTCCGCCAAGCTTGCCAGCCCCGGTGAGTTTGCCTGCTCTGGACTCCGGTAATTCAATAGGCTCTTTCCTTCCGGTAGGGATTGCCTGGCCGCTTACAGCTTTGTCTCATGCCACTCACAAATGTTGTGGTTGAAACACAAAGAATTTTAACATTCTTCACCTCCCAAAATAAACAGCAGCTCTGGAAATGTCATAGGGCTTTCACCGCACAGGAAATGGATTTAAATAATTCGTGGGGCCTTGTGAAAACTTTCCGACGCTCTCTCTTCCCTCCAGCTTTAAGAACAAACAAGTATGAGTGTTTGGAGATATGAACCGAGTAATGAACTTTCTAGTCGGTATTGGTGGGCATTGAAAGTCATTCTACGGATGTGGTCTGATGTTTTAGGATATGAAATTTATATCCTCTGAGTATTGTTTTAAATTTAAGTATAACAAATTCAACGTTTTAAATAATAAAAGTGACTCTCCATAACAATTATATTGGGTTTGACTCTGGGATAACTTACAATGCCTTCCTTATCGTAATTATTAAAAGCAGCATCAGACGATCAGATATAATAAGCTACTTTTTAGGGAGAACAATCTTTTGCTAAACCAAGAAACATAAATAATAGAACGATGTTGAAACAAATAATAGAAAGAGAGAATCCGAGTTTTATCTGTTAATTGTGTATCAGTCCTGGGTGTATGTTGAGGGATTTTTGTACATTTCACGCAGAGAAGTAGGCGAAGAAAAAAGCTTAGCAGTGTCCTACAAAAGACTTTTGGGGAATGGAAAAGGAACAGTCGAGCATGAATGCTGCCTCGTGAAGCCAAAAATAATACAAGTTACAGGAAAATCAGGTGACTAAATTATTCCTGCCCGGAGGCAGGCCCAGCTAAAAGCTAAGAACTCCACTGTGAACGACTAGGTCCCTATGCCCTTGACAATATCAAAAAAATAACATGTTAATAAGGCTAATGGCTCTTAACAATTCCTTTCGAGCCCTGTTTTCTATGTAACATGGCACATTCTTCGGAAAGAAACGTGTTTATTCACTTCAATTAGTTGGAAATCTCACTTGCCAGGGAAGAAATATTTCAGGAGCTCCGATGAAAACATTCCTAATCACTGGAAAAGAAAGCAGCACTGACTTACTGGCTGAAGAAATAAATCCATGTGTAAAGCAAAAAGAGATTTTAAGACCATCCATTGAATTTTTAAGACCATCCATTGAATTTTCCTCTCCTGATTATTTCGACTTTGTGTTTCAGTTTAGAAATGTACAGAGAATAGCATGGGTCTCTACAATCATAGTCACACAAAAATATATGTTAGGGGGAAAAAACTAGGTGTGGGCAGTAATATCTCACTGACCCAACCAGTTCCACACCAATCATCATCATTATCATCACCAACATCATCATCTTTGTTTCCAGGTTTGTTTCAAAAAGAAACAAAACATCCCATTGGCCATGAATCAGTCATGTATGTCGGCACCTTTTCTAATTCTCTGTAAACAAACAATTCATGCTACGCTCAAGCTCTAGAGATCAGTTTGTGTGATGTCTTAATGACCTAGCTAATTCCTCCTTTAACTCAGTGTTACCAACTTGTTGAATGAAACTGTATTTGTCTTGCCAACTACCCAGTTAATAAAATGGCCCATTAATGCAGTCCAATGTCACTGACTGATTCTGCTACGGTGTCTGTTCTTGCTCCTGCTGCCATGAACTCCACGCTTGACTGGTGGGGACATGCTCCCTTTCCTTAGAGTTAGCTTCATCACACACTTTGCCTGTCAGTCCTTTGGGGGAAGAAAATCATCGTATTTATTTCTATTTGAACTTATTCCTTACCAATGTCTTCTTTGAATTTAATTTTTAACAAATGATTTATTCACCTAGCTCTTGCCTTCCTTTAGCTGATATCCTTTGTTTGTTTGTTTGTTGCTTATACTGTATTTGAAGACCAAGAAATATTTGATACCAGAATATTTGACTCACTTGCATCTAATGGCATTATAGAGATATAGTCACACAGGGGAAGAAAAAAGATTTTGAACTAAGTATGCCAATAAGTTCTTCATATGGCCTCCAAACACACTTTTAGGTCACAATACTTGATATATATAGAATCAGAAAACTCCATGTTGACACCAAACTCAGGTTGAATCCATCCAATTCGACCGTAGCCGATGAGCAAAAAGCTTTCCCTTACAAATGCCACATTCCTCCTAGAGCGAATGGCTGTAAGTGTTACTGGATGAAGATGTGCTCTGCCTCTGGGTACACGGAATTGCACACGGCCGTAGGCTGATACACATTGACCAGAGACTGGCTGTGTTAGATTAGCACTTGAAATGAGAAGGTGGGCTTCTGGGTAAAAATGTTAGACGTACATATTTACATTTGCTTCCTCCGGAAACTCCACTAGAAAGACAGTAAACAGACTTAAAAAAAAATGTTGTATAGGGGCACCTGGGTGGGTCAATCAGTTAAGCATCCAACTGAGCCACCCAGGCACCCCCTCCCTGCTTTCTTTTCTATCCGCCATTTGCTGCCATTGCTCTCTCTTCTTCCCTATATTGAAAGGGCTGTTCTGTGTATGGGCATGGGGTTGGGGAGATGCATGAAGACAATGTTTCTAAAATCTCTGTGTAATTAAAAAAAAAACAAAACTATTGCATAAAACCATCAAGAGGAAAGAGGGGGTTAGAGGATACAAGAACATAAAACTTTGGAATCTGGAAGTAAGATTCACAAATGATAAGCTGCTTAACAGAAATAAGAAGGTTGAATCCTAAGCTGACAGTGAAGAAAGCCAAGAAACAACCCAAATTATGCTGTAGAGCTGCCACAATGAGAGGGTCCCAGGCATATTTGAAAGAAGGAGACAGAAGTGGGGCTAAAAATAGGAGGCATGGCTCGAAGTCTACTTAGAAGAAAGTTGACACACATATTTTCTACTCAACCCTGCCCAATGGGGCAAATGCAAATGGGGTATGAGATAGTACAAGTACACAAAGCTAGACACAAGCTGTCTAGCCAATTTTCATTAAGTTTTTCTACAGTCAGCAACAACCCAAGAATCTCAGTTGCTTTCAACAGTATGTGTGTATTTCTTGCTCACATTACATATAACTTTGGATTAACAGAGGACTCACAGTATCAAAGAAAATATTTGGTAATCTGATAAGGGTCCGGTATCTAGAATATATTAAGAGTTCTTACAACCCAATAATAAAAAGACAAATAATCCAATTTAGAAATATACAAAGGATTTAAATAGACATGTCTCCAAGAAGATGCATGGCCAATGATCCCATGAAATGATGCCTGATACCATTAGCAATTAGGAAAATACAAACCAAACCAGAATGAGATACCATTTCATACTCACTGAAATGATTTTAATTTAAAAAAAAAAAAAGGGAAAATAACAAGTGTTAGTGAGGATGTGGGGAAATTATAACTCTCATACCTTGCTGGTCAGAATGTAAAATGATGCAGCCACTGTATAAAATAGTATGGCAGTCCCCTGAAAAGTTAACCATAGAATTACTGTATGACCCCGAAGTTCCTCTGTTAGGTATATCTACCTAAGAGAACAGAAAACATATATTCACACAGAAATTTGTATACAAATGCTTTTAGCAGCATTGTTCATAATGACCAAATGGTGAATATAACCCAAATCGCCACCGACTGTTGAATGCATAGACAACACGTGGTATTGGGAAATTGGGAAGAAATGAAGTTGTTGTTATTCACAGATGACTTATAATTGTCTGTAGAGAAAATCCAAGAGAATCTACAGATAAATTATTAATATTAATAGGAGAGTGGGACTGCTGGCTGGCTCAGTCAGTGGATCATGCAACTCTTGATCTTGGGATTGTGAGTTCAAGCCCCATGTTGGGTATAGAGACTACTTGAAAGAAAGAAGGAAGGAAAGAAAGAAAGAAAGAAAGAAAGAGAGAGAGAGAGAGAGAGAGAGAAAGGAAGGAAGGAAGGAAGGAAGAAAGAAAGAAAGAAAGAAAGAAAAGGAAAGAAGGAAGGAAGGAAGAAAGAAAGAAAGGAAGAGAAGGAAAGAAGGAAGGAAGGAGAGAGAGAGAGAGAAAGAAAGAGAAAAAGAAAGGAAGAAAGAAGTTTAACAAAAAATAGGAGAGTTTAACAAGTTTGTTGAATCCAAACATATAAAAATTAAATTTCTATGTAAATGCAGCCAACAGTTAAAGAATTATTTTTTCCATTGAAAAAAAGAACTAAAAATATCAAAGAACCAGAAAAATTTTAAGATAGATGTTTAAGATCTTTAGGTGAAGAGCCTCAAAATATTATTGAATGAAATTAAAGAAGATTAAAATAAAACAATGTATTACCGGCCCCGCTCTCACTTTATGGGGGACCTGGGGCAAGAACACAAATAGAGGCTTGCGTGTCCTACATCTAAATACTTTAAAGTGCTGGAACGGAGCCCCTGGTGCACAGCCAGCTGCTTTCCCTTATCCCACTTCTCCTTCCACCCCTGGCTCATCTTACACGTTACCGGGAGACTTTCATGTGCACACGTGGACACACCAATCCACACGTTCGAGCTCCATCCACACACCTGTGTCTCTTGACAACCAATCAACTACCCTTTAGCCAATTCTCAGGAACAAGGATCTACACTGACGGACCTCTCTGCTTTGAGGAGAGCAGCCTGGGAAGAAGCTCGTGCAGGTCCTGGAAGTGGGTTAAAGCCCTTGGGCAGGAAATTCCAGGATCCTGATACCCAGATTATGGTCTAGAAGGAGGGAGTGATGGCTCTGAGTGACATATCCCATTGGCCCAGTAGACTCTGTCCCATGAGAAAGGGGTACAGTCCACAGAAGACCTGAAATTGGAATCCATGGCAGAGGCCCCACTTACTGGAGTCTGAGGATTATGTTTATTCATATGTTGTGTTCATTAATTTCTAATTGTTTTATAAATTTATAAAAAGTTCTTTCTAATTGTTTTATAAATTCAACGCTATCCTCAGTAAAAATCACAACAGGTTGTTGTGGAACCTGACAAGTTGGTTCTGAAATTTATGTGGTAACATATAAGTCCAAGAGAGCTAAGATACTCTTAAAGGAGCCCCAAATTAGGACTCCTCACTCTACTAGGTAAAATACTCGTTACAGATACAAATACAAATACAAATACAGGAATTAGGACACAGTGGTATTAGACAAATAGTCCAATAGGAAAGAATGCAGAGCACTAAAACAGTCCTGCACTGATGGATAGATGGGTAGATGGATAGATAGATAGATAGATAGATAGATAGATAGATAGATAGACTTGACCCTGAAAAGCAAATCTTTCAATAAATCAATAAATGCTGCTAGGGAAACAAGATGTCCATATGGAAAAAGATGAAATAACTCTACATATCACATGACACACATAAACCAATTCCAAGTGGATTGTATACTTTACGTGAATGGCAAAATAATCCAGAATGTGAGTTGTTCTATAAGATAAATGGCTTGGTCCCTTCAACAAATAAATGCTACTAAAAACAAAGGGCAAAGGAAACTAGTACAAACTCAAAAAACTTTAAAGACATACCAACCGGTTTGTGGACCCTGCTCTGTATGAAAATGGCATTATGATAATGCAAAAAATAAAGAAACCTTTCAAAAGGCTAAAATAAATTCGTAGCACAAGCCCGTGAAATTGTATTGAATTGTTAAGCCCAAACTAGGTCAAAATGTTTCCAAAAGACCTTACCCTCCAGCTTTTCCAATTCTTCAGAGGCCTGAGTCCATCCTGCAGCACCCAGCCCCTTCCTTTGCTGAGGAAAGTGTCTTACAAAATAGGAGGAATTTTGCGTCTGATAGTCCTTGAGGAATCAGGGAGTCTTTCATTTTTGAGCTTAAATGCTTCTGTGATTTGGGAAGCTCAAAATTCTGATGTTTACTGCTGAGATTAAAGGAAATCTTTGGAGATGTGGGTGTCAGGGGAACAGAATTCCCTATTTTATATAAAGTAATAGCAGTTGGCTGAAGCATTTATATCCATTCAGGTTGAAAAGTTTCTTATGGATCCCTAGCACTGAGGAGAGGTCAAGATGGCCACACACCGGATTTAAGCACCAGTAAGTACTGTGATGTAACCAATCAAGGCAGAGATAGTGTAGTCAGATTCCATAATGTGAATGATTCTAGGTTTCTGTTTGTTTGTTTGTTTGTTTGTTTGTTTGTTTTGAGAGGGGGAGAGGCAGAGAGAGAGGGAGAGAGAGAATCTCAAGCTGGCTCCGCGCTCGGTGCTGAGCCCCACACGGGGGCCCAATCCCACGACCCCGAGATCACAACCTGAGCCAACATCAAGAGTGAGATGCTTGGGGCGCCTGGGTGGCTCAGTCGGTTGAGCGTCCGACTTCGGCTCAGGTCATGATCTCGCGGTCTGTGAGTTCGAGCCCCGCGTCGGGCTCTGTGCTGACGGCTCAGAGCCTGGAGCCTGCTTCACATTCTGTGTCTCCCTGTCTCTCTGCTCTTCCCTTGCTCACACTGTGTCTCTATGTCTCTCAAAACTAAATTAAAAACATTAAAAAAAAATGCACAGAAATGAATTTTGTTACGGCGGGGTCATTTGATAGAAAATATGTATTTACATAGTAAAAGTTGCTTAAATTATATCCAATGTAGCATGTATGTAGTATATGGAAAATCTATTCTAATATAGAAAGTTTGCATAAAATTGACATATGTGGGCTGAAACCTTTTGTTATTAATCTAGAAAGTTTACCCTGGCGTCATTTCTGATTTAGTCCGCACGGCGGTGTCTGTCAGGCGCCGTCTGGACGCCCTCGTTTGAGCACACGCATGCACGTTCATCTTCGTGCAGACACGTACACTGTATTCCTCAGGCCACATCTCGAACGAAAGCGCCGAGTCATAATTGTAAGAGCAACTCTTTCTTTGTACTTTGGATTTTCATATGCTTTTCATATCTGATTTGCATTTGCTCTCTCTTTACTTCCCATCTTAACTTCTCCCCTCCCTTTCCCCTTCACCTAGACCCTGAGATGCTCAGAGCTTTTGGCGGCGCATTAGCTCAATTTATATTTGATGACATTGCCTTCCATTAACCCCTTTATTTGATGGCTTAAAACCCATTGGTGTTCCTCCAACAAAGAATGGCCTCTTGCGGCAGGTCGGTGTGCTGGCGAGAGTTACGAACTGAAAGGAAGGAGCGTGGTAGCCTGAGTTAGCAGCCTGTTACTGTCCCTCAGTACTCGACAGCCCCGGGCAGACGTCTGTGCTGCTCGGGCCTCAGTTTTCACACTGCTGAAATGGAGATAATACCTCCCTTGTTTCTCTCCCGGGCTGCTATGAAGTTCGGTGTGATAAACTGCAAAATTCTTAACAGCTCAGTGCAGTGAACCTTGCCGCGTCAGTCCTCCCTCTTCTTCAAAAACTTGCAGTCCCCAGGGACACCTGGATGGGTCAGTCGATTAAGAATTTGACTTCGGCTCAGGTCAGGATCTCGCGGTTTGTGAGTTCGGGCCCCGCATTGGGCTCTGTGCTGACAGCTCAGAGCCTGGAGCCTGCTTCGGATTCTGTGTCTCCCTCTCTCTCTGTCCCTACTCTGCTCACACTCGGTCTCTCTCAAAAATAAATATAATCAAAACATCGAAAAATTAAAAAAAAAAAAAAAAGAAAAAAGAAAACAAACAGACCCCAGGGGCACCTGGGTAGATCAGTTGGTTGAGCCTCCAACTTCAGTTCAGGTCGTGGTCTGGCAGTTAATGAGTTCAAGCCCCACATCAGACTTGCTGCTGTCAGCCTGTCAGCGCAGAGCCCGCCTCAGATCTTCTGTCCTCCTCTCTCTACCCCTCCCTCGCTCGCATTTTCTCAAAAATAAATAAACATTAAAAAAAAAAAAAAAAAAACAACAGACCCCAGACTTTGAGGTTCTTGGCTAAAGCCTGAAGCCTGGATGCAATGGCTGCTACAATCATCTCGTGACCAGACACGAGAGAAAGACCCAGAGTCACAGAGACCTTGCTTCAGTCTTCTCAAGCCTCTGGCCCAGCCCTGGGCTACCAACCTTCAAATTTCTTGTTCGGTGAGAAAAAAATAACTCCCCTGACATCCTAGTCCCTAATGAGCTTTCGTGACGTGCCTGGCACTGTGCCAAGCCCCTGACGTGCATTTTACTCTCTAACCCCCAGGACAGCCCTTGTACAGGAAACCGAGGTGTAGAGAGATTAACCAGTTTGCCCAGTGTCACGTGACCCTACCGATGGCTGTCACGTACTCAGGAAGACCTCAACAATTGAGTTATTTCATTACTGTCAGAAATATGACACAAGATCACACCCTAAACCAAAATATTTTTCTTGTGACCAACATCTCCCAACAGTTCCACACCTCTGGTCACATTAGTATTGTCGAGTTTCCTAGAAGCCGAGTAGCAGCTACTCTCTCTTAGAGCAGTCATCAGGAAGTTGTACTTTCTAAAATCAGACATCCCATGGATGAAATTCTTTTTTTCCTGATGGCTGCAATTGGTAAGTGCAGGTGTTGTAAATGTTCTCACGTAAATAATTATGGACGTGATCTAAGACGGAACTTTGGGCCATAGCTTGTCAATGCTTCTGGGTGTTCAAGTAGATCCAGAACCGTTTGCGTAAAATCTTGTAAGCCCTGCTGCCCTCAAGGATTCTCTTTGAGGATGTGACAGTGATAAAGACCGTGATTTCTAAGCATTTATTGAGTGCGAAGTATGTGCGAGGTACAGAGCAGTACATAAAGCCTTAAGGATGTTATTTTTAACATTGGATCTATTAATACTGTCCAAATATCCAAGCTGAAGATTCCAATAGCTAATATCTTCCCAGAAATGATTAGGACAGCTAACCACTCGAATGCATACACTCATTCCATCCTCACAACAGCTCTGTGATGGGTAATATAATAATCTCCAGTTTTCAGGGCAGGAAACCAAGGCCAGGAATTGTTAAGTTACTTGTCCCACAATTCTTAACTGCTAGTAAGTGACAGAAAAGGGATTCTAACCCTAGGAATATGTCCTGTCTAATAAGAGAATATTCACTGATTCTCGAAGCATACACTCGATCTCTTAGTTGATAACACAGAATAGCTACCCTTCAGAGCCGCATCAGAAAATTCTAATTGTGTGCCATAAGCTGTGGTATCGACGTATTCATTGAGAATCTACCAAAGAGTATGAAGTGTATCCATATTCTTGGCTCAAGCCAACCTTGTTATTTGGGACTACCTTGCTTTGGTTCCCTTTAGAATTGACTTTACCATTGCCATTTTGCAACCGACCTGTTTTGAGGGATGGTACAAAAAAAGTTTCGAAAGCTTTTGTGTTTACTGCAATGATCTTAGTGGAAGTGTTTTCCCTTCCGTCACACAATGTCTTTGGATGAATGAAGGACAAACAATCCAACACAAACTGGCTAAAGCAAAGTTGGAAATCACTGGCTTATGGAATTGAGAAGTCTGGATGTAGTTCAAGAACTGCTTGATCCATGGTCAAGCGACGTCAGCGAGATTTGCTTTCCTCATTCCATGTCTTTATCTTGACCCTATTCTCAGACAAGCTCTGCTCTTGAGATCTTTAAATAGCAGCAGCAGCTCCAGCATTCGCGCATTCTCATGTGCAAGTTCAGAATCTTCCCCAGAAGTCCAGGTGATCTGATGAGCTGTGGCTGGGTCACGTGCGGATCTCTGAACAAGTCCCGGTGGCCAGGCAGATTCAATGCATTCACGGGACTTGCCCAAGTCACATACTCGATCCCTGCTTGAGACGGAAGGACGGAGTCAAACCCACAAGATACACACAGATCCGGGTGAGTAGAGGATGACCCCCAGAAGAAAACTGTTGTTTAGTTATCAGGCAAGACTACATGGATGCCAGGCAGCAAAATTAGCCCACTCTGCCACAGCCCACTTCATATATCTGCGAGAGAAATTCTGGCTTGATTTTCTTTCATGGACACTGTGGCTGACGAACCTGTTTATGTTTCCTGTATGGTAGGAAGGAGGCTGGGTACCACATCTGCGACGCAACTACATTAACTGTAAAAGCCCTATGACAGGCAGGCAGTAGTTTTATTTCATTTGCTTAATATTATTTTGTCTTAATATTCCTTGCCTCATTTACTCATGTTTTCTTTCATATTGTGTACATTATTATAAGCTGCTTTAAAATTCTTTTGGAAAAAAGAAGTACACAAAGCCTTAAAGATGTTATTTTTAATATTGGATATATTAATACTGACTAAATATCCAAGCTAAAGATCCCAACAGCCAATATCTTCCTAGAAGTGATTAGTACAGCTACTAGTATGGTTCCTATTTCTAATTCTACCAGAAAATATATAACATATTTATTTATTTTTATTTATTTTAGAGAGGGAGAGATTGAGAAAGCACACGAGTGGGGTAGAGGAGGAGCAGGAGAGAGAGAGAATTTCGAACAGGCTCCATGCTCAGTGAGGAGCCCAAAATGGGGCTCCATCCCATGACCCTGGGATCATGACTTGAGCTAAAATCACAGATGCTCAACCGACTGAGTCGCCCAGGTGCCCCTAGGGCCTATTTCAGTTTCCACCTAGACCACTTACTCTCTACTTGTCTCACTGTCTATTCAGCTTTTAAGATTCAGTTTATCAACTTTTCTTCCTTGTTTGCACCCTTCTCCTCTCTCCATGTCCCTATGGCCCGTAGGTGTTCATCCCATGTTGTTCCTTTTATTTGTTTGTTGTGGGAAGGGCTCCCGGAGGGCAAGTGCTGTATCTCCAGCCCCTGGCACAGTGCAGGAGTAAGTGCTCAGTAAAATCCATGCAAGAAAGGAAAACAGGTGGGAAGGAAGGAAGGAAAAGAAGGACAGAAAAAGGAGGGAGGGAGGGAAGAAGGAAGAAAGGAAGGGAAAATGGCTTCCTCCCAAGTGACTCTGGGTAAATATTGCCTATAGTTAGTGGATATGGTTTGTCATGTAGCTGGCAGGAAGAAACCTGTCTTCTCACCCTAAGTCCTGATTAACTTCTTAATTTATACAATACGGGATCCATAATATAAGTATGAAGACCGTAAGAAGATAGGATCCCCTCCCCGCCCTTCTATGAACACACGAAGACCGGAAGTCCTTCTGTAAGCCACTGGGCTAGTTTTGCGACCACCCCAGACAAGTCCTTGGGAATGGCAGAGGGACCAGAATCTTTGTAAAGTATTTGTTTGCCTAATAATAGGGGATTTAAGGGTTTTTGGAAATTGGTTTTCTTTGGGAATCTCTTAAAGTTTCCCATTTGCTCGTAAATATTTTTAGTAAAAACATTACCCTCTTGGATTTCAGAGGAAGTTTTTTTTAAAAAAAAGAAAGCTTGAAAGCCTTCACAAAGTAATGTGCTCTTGAAACATGGCCACTTATTTGAAGGTATGTCCTCTTTAGCCTGAATCCAAACTCTGGTCAACACGAACCTTCTCTGTGAATCCTTTCTGCCTCAAGCTATGATCTTCAAAGTTCTCAGAGGACTGCATTCGCGCGTTGTTTCCTATATTATAAAGTACCATTTAATCCGCCTGAAGATTTAGAATTTAATGATACTCTACAAATATTATGGCCATGCACTACCTGATACACGTGACAAATGTTCTATGACTGTGAAGTTCTAGTACTTTCCTACTGTTTACTTGGTGTACATTTAAAGCAATTATTTATTTGGATAGTTTAACACCTATTATTTGGAAATTTAAAAAATCTTTATTTTTTAAAAGCTTTTGAAAACAAGGCAGCTGGGAATTTCCCCATTCAATAGTTTTATTTATTTATTTATTTTTGATTGAAGTATACTTGACATACAGTATTATACTAATTTCAGGTATACAACAGAGCGATTTGATAATTAACACATTACAAAACGTTCACCATGTTGTGTAGTTACCATCTGTGACCCTAACTTATTCTAATAGTTAATAAGAATGCATTGATCTGTCAGAAATGTCCTTAGTATTCCTGAAAGGAAAATTCTTATAAAAACACCACTACACCACTACAAAATCTTTCCCCAAATAGCCTGCAAAACCCTCTTTACCCAATACACACAGACAACAAAAACAACAAACTCCAGGCTCTCCTTCACCTGGTTTTCTCCAGTGAGTTGAATATTTTAAAATGGGTCAAATAGCAATATGGGACCCATTGTCTGCATTATGGTCACTAAAGGAAACAAGAATTAAATCGACAAATAAATCCCTTTGGTTATTGGAGCAAGGAGTTCAACATCATTTTCACAAGTAAGTCTCCTCACTGTGCACCTCGTTAGTTTCAAAGAAAAAGAAAGAACTGCGTTTCTCTCAGAAAAGAGAAAAAGGAACATGTGCTTTTAAAATTAATTAGGAGCCAAATAGGCACAAGTTCAGCGAAGGACTAGAAAGGGACTCTGTCCTCAAGTCGGCCGAGGTCCAGGGTTTCAGCAGGTGGCGCTGTTTCCCCCGGGTGGGGGCTCCGGAAGGGGGCGCGGAAGAGCCGGGGCCACCTCTACCGGGAAGCGTCCAGGCCAAAGGAGGAGGCTTGTTGACGCAGCAGACAAGGCAAGCTCGAGGCCAACCCAAGGCTTCTCAAATACTGCATCTCCTCTTCCTTAGGGAGGCTGACTCAGCCTCACCTCACGCGACGGAGAGACATTCATGCCACAAAATGTAGTCATTCCGTTCTTGTGTGTAACCTGTCTCTTTTTGAAAAATACTATCATGGGTGCACGCTGCAGCTCTTCCTCCACAGTGTGTCTCCAGCCTGTCTGCTCCTTCTGCCTCAGGGCCACCCCTGCGTGAGTCCACACGACCCACTTCACACCATGCTTGCCCTGAAGACTTACAGTTCACCCTCAGCAGAGTAGCCAGAAGGGGACTCCCAACATTAAAATCGTCATGTCCCACACACCCCTTGCCCGCTCAAACCCTTCAATGGCCTTCCAGTTCTCCAAAGAACACCGGAACGCCGTGCCCTGACTTACAAAGCCCAGTACCCTGGGATCCATAGCTGGTCTTGGCCTCTGTCCCCCTCACTCACTCGTCTCTAGCCACCCTCACCTGCTGACAATTTGTAGAACACCCTTCAGGTCTACCGCTTTACAGCCTTCGTGCTTCTTGAAACTTTGTCGAAGCATTTAACTGGACTCTTCTCAAATTTTGAGTTTCCATTTAAATGTCATCTCCTTAGGCGGGGCACCTTCTACCACTCTACATAAAAGGAACCCAGCTCCAGCACCTGGGTGGTTCACTCAGTTAGCCTCCGACTCTTGATTTCGGCTCAGGTCATGGTCCCAGGCCAGTGGGATGGAGCCCCGCATTGGACTCCATGTTGAGCATGGAGCCCCCCTCTCTCTCCCTCTCCCCTCTTCTTCCACTAATGCTCCTTCTCTCTCTTTCTAAAATAAAAAAAAAAAAACCCACCCAGTTCCTCTACCCCATTATCTGTGAATATTGGCAGATGTTTAACCACCAGCTTTGGAAAGAAGGGAGAGAATCCCTGATTGCTAGTGTTTGCTGATTTTTTGGTGCAGATACTACTACACAGCTGAGTTGAAGCTACCAACGTGAAGTCCGTGAGGGGGCAAAATTTCTGAAACATAACAATCAGCTCTTGAGAGCTGACGTGCGCAGGCTCCAGCATCCCAGTGCATTATTGTGTATCATGCATGACGGCTTGTCTCCTTTATGGCACCCACGAAAAGCATTAAGAGCATGTTTGTTTATATACTTGCTGTTTTCTTTGTCTCCAAAGCTTATAGACAGAGATTGGAATGTCAGGTCTATGAGGAAGGGTCTATCTCAACCCTAGCCCCATTCCTGCTCAGTGTAGAAAGTTTTCAAAATGTATTTACGAGTTGAGGCACCTGGGTGGCTCAGTTGGAACAACTGTGACTTTTGATCTCAGGTTGTGAGTTCGAGCCCCGCATTGGGTATAGAGATTACTTAAATAAATTTTAAAAAACTGAAAAAATATATTTATGACTTAATGGTAACAGCTCATTCCACATATGAGGGTTTCTTTCTCAAAGACTTTTTCTTTTCCTAGGTTTCCTATATTAACAAAAAAGAAATTTATTTCCTAATTTTGGGGGGAAAACTCTACTCTTACTTGCTGTTTTTAAAATCCAGAAGGCCAAGAAAGAGACAGGATGTTGGCTAAGGAGAGGGCGCAGAGGGGAGGGGACACAGAAGGAGAAGGGGCTGGAAGGGGTGTCGCATGGTATGAAGTAGAATGAATTTATAGTTGAACTCCTTCAGCGAAATGATTTTTAGCTTTAATATTAATTAGAAAATAAGCCTATCGTCAGTGTAGAGTAAGCCCTGCTTTTTGTTATGTAAAATATAAATTTCTCATTCACCACTGTGTGCCCACTGCCCAGCACAGTGCCTGGCAGAGAGTGGCTACTCAAATTTTTTTTTTTTAATTTTTTAATGGTTATCTATTTTGAGAGAGAGAGAGAGTCAGAGTGTCAGCTGAGGAGGGGAAGAGCGAGAGAGGGAGACACAGAATCTAAAGCAGGCTCCAGATTCCTAGCTGTCAGCACAGAGCCCGACACAGGGCTTGAACCCACGAACTGTGAGATCATGACCCAAGCTGAAGTCAGATGCTTAACGGACTGAACCACCCAGACACTCCTCAAATATTTATCAAGTAATGACTAATGTAGAAGCTCTCAATTTTGGATTATAAGGACCATTCTACAACGGTAGGAAAATTCCAAATTCAAGTTAATAAAACATTTATTAAGGAGTATCAGGTATTGGTAAAAATGAGCAAACAAACAAAAAACTTTATGCGCAGAAGGCTAGAGTTTCTGCATTCTGGTTCCGTCCGGTCTCCCGTGTCAGCCGTAGGGACATGAAGCCCGGGGCACAGGGGCACCACCTCCCAGCTCACCCGAAAGCACAGGTGGCGGAGGTGGCGGAGTGACGATGGCACCAGGTATCTGGGAGTAGACAGCACCGGGCCATAGCTGCCCTGGGCCTCTGGGAAGTTTCCAGAACAGCATCCTGGGTGGCTGAAATGAAGTGATTGTCCTTGGGTAATCGCCTACCTTAAAGGGAGTGAAAACACTCCCTGGGTCTTTATTCGCACATTTCTCTCCGTCCGAGCCTTGTGATGGGTTGACCCAACGCATTGCTCCCACGTACAAGAAAGCAAGCGAGAGGAAAGAGAAGGAGAGGGAGGAAGGAAGAGAATCTTTACATGAAATGCCTTTCCTAGTTTTACCACTGGCCTGGTCCGAACACCCCTGCGAGGAGTCCGCCGCTCTTGCTCTCACCCACGCCGACTGCAGAAAACCCGGCGCAGAGATTTGCTTTCCCATGAAGCCGGCTGCCTTCGCGTCACCGGAGTTTCCCAACCCTTGTTTCTGGTAATAAGCAGATGGACGTTTGAATGATCGCCTTGTTTCAGGCGTCTCTTTTTCTTTCCTTTTAGCTCTCTGCCGTTCTACTGTCGGTTTTGCTTTTTTCGCCTAAAGAAAATCCCACAATAGCTTGGACAAATGATACTAATCTGTGTTTATAGTATCTTACCTTACTTAATGCTGTTTTTGGTTCTTACAGCTGACCGACTTTCGGATGTAGGAAAAGATTGGACGAGGTTCTTGCAAAACTGGTTGTCGAGTGCGAAATTTTGTAGATGTTCCAAGAATCTCTGAGCTTTAAAAAGTGAACACTGCAGTGCAAAATGCTTTATTTTCTATAAAATTCTTATGCTTGACAAAGACATCATATTCATAGGGTACTTTTACCTTAGAGTTGGACTACTTTTTTGGGGTCAACGCAGCCTTTCCAATGTCCTAAAAGCCTTCTTATTACCCTTGTTTCACATTTGGAGGCCAGAGGTTTGAATAACTTGCCTCAGATAGCAAAGCGGTCCATCATAGAGGTATATCTCCAATGAACCAGCACATCTTATCCCGTAAATTTCCTAGCAACGTAATTTATGAATTTACCAATATTGAACGATTTCTTGACTTTCTGCATGATTATAAACATAGTTAAATTTTCATAGTATATAGCATAATATGTATACATATGCACGCATTTCATTATTAAGCCATAAAAAATTTTTAAATGCAGGACGTAGTAAAGATTAGGACAGGGCAAATCGAGAAAGGGTTTAACCAATAAGCAGGCAATCAAATGTCCAGAATCGACTGTGTGTAGAGATAAGAAGATAAGATCCTTACCCTTAAGAAATTTACCACCAGCCTGGGAAGACAGAGAACAAACATTCTCGAATCGATGCTAGCACAAAGAATTAGATCCTGGAAGAGTGCCTGGGTGGCTCAGGCGGTTAAGCATCTGACTCTTGATTTTGGCTCCGACCATGATCTCACGATTCGTGAGATCTAGCCTCAAACTCTGCACTGATAGAGCAGAGCTTTGCTTGGAATTCTCTCTCTCTCCCCCCTCTCTCCCTGACTCTCTCCCCGCTTCTCTCTGTCCCTTCCCCACTGGCATGCATATGTACTCTTTCTCTCTCAAAATAAATATATAAGAACATTTTTAAAAAAGAAAAAGAATTAGCCTCCTGGAGCAAAATACAAAGTTCTGCAAAATGACAAAGTGAGGAAGGAATCCACGCACGTTAAGGTTTGATCAGAGAGGGCAGGACAATCCTAGAAGGCTTCCAAAGGAGGCTAGTGTTCCGTTTGGTTGGTAGACAGGGAATACGGAAGATTGGCCGAAGCCAAACTCAGAGATAGAAATTGCCAAACTTCATCCCTTGAGAGACGTTCTCACTTGTAAGCCAGACTATCCATTTTCATCCCAGCCTTCCGAGGGGAAGTGGAAGGAACATGATCATGTTCAAGGTGACTCCATTTCAGCAGTGGTGTGCTGGAGCCCACCGCTCAATCAAATCTTAGGGACTTTGAGAGGCCGTTGACAACGTATCTATGTAGTTTCCGATGTGCCCAGGTAGGAGCATTTACACCAGAGAAATGACAGACGCTGTAAATCAGCGCCCTGCGCCTCCCACACCCACCACCTGCAGATGCATGGCTTACGGTCAAAGCACCATCATGGCGGTTGTGCGTGAGAAAGAGAAAGTGGGCAGAAGAAAGGAATAAGGAGGCAGAGGCAGAGCAACAAAGACAAGGTGACGCGAAGCCACCAACGACTTTCCGGAAGGGGGAGTGCCTGATGGAGAAACCAACAGGAGGGAGGTGTGCCTCCGGAGGAGTGGGACCAAGTAGTTACCCAAAATAAAAATGTGGGTGTCACCTCTGGTTTCTCTGTCTCTCTCACTGCCCACATCTGATCAGCCAACATATTGTCGTTAAGACCCGTTCCCCCTGTGACTACCACTGCCTTACGTGGAGTTCTCATCCGTTTTTCTCTGGAGTCCCACAAAAACGTCCGAATTATCTGGGGTCTGTGCCTTCAGCCTCCCTGTCCTCCAACCTAGGCTTCATAGTAGAGTCACATGTAGAAAGCCCAAATCTGATTGTGTCATTTTCCCATTCCTTCAAAAGTTTTCTAGAATTTTCATGACAAAGTTCCAGCTCCTCACATCAGCCCACGAAGCCTCGTGAAACCAAAGCTTGTTTACTCCTCCAGTCTCAATATTCCTCTAACTCCCTCACAGCCACCCCTCAGTCTGGCTCCGCAGATAGTCCGCTGCACCGTGCCGTGCCACACCCCAGTGCCTTTGCGCGGTCTGTGCCTTCAGCCTGGGATTCCCACGAGACTCGTCCAACCTCTGCACCTACGTCATGATTTTGCTAACTCCTACTCATCCTTCAAAACACAGCTCAAAATCACCTCTAAAAAGAAATCGTCCATGACACCCAGATTGATCCAGGGGTCTCTCTCTGACCCATCTCTGGGCTCTTTCCTCCTATGGCACCTGAGTACATACATGGTTGGGTACCTGTCTGCTTTTCTGATTCCTCAGCAAGAACCATGTCCTCTTTGGCCTTGTGTCTCCTTTGCCTAGCACTTAGGTGATGTTTGAAACATGTTTGCATAACTGTTTGTCCTGGACTGGATTTTCCTTGTCGCTGGGGCAGGTAGCTGGAGTACAGGCGTTACGTATGATGCAGGAGGAATACAATATGGGGAGTGTATGGACTTGACTTTATTGTGTGGTACCACAACATAAGGGATAGAGAGATAAAGATGATACGTTTCATGGCGATCACCTTATCAACAATACCGATGCAGAGAAGAGATTGATGGTAAGGCTGGACGTAGCCTTAGGCTACAAGGACATTAATGGTGGCCTCAGGCCAGGTAGCTTCAGAGGGGTAATATGACAGGCAGCGGGGGAATAGGAAGTGGGGACGAGGCCGAACATTTGTTAGTTCTGGGTGCGCCAGACGCTTCAGGCACATAATCTCCAGCCATTCTCACAACCACTCTGGGAAATAGGTTTATCTTTAAGACATGGAAAATATCGCCAACAAGGACGCTGAAACTCAGAGGTTCAATGCCAGGTACAGGGCCCTGCCTTCTCAGTGGTTGATGTGGATTCGAACCCTAGTTCATTGCCTTGTAAGACCACACACCGCCCCCGTGCCACACTCTTCTTACTGACGTAGAAGAGGATGTGGGAATCAAGGAGGTGGAATATAGCTGGAGTATACCCAGTCTTCCCTCAACTCATAAACGTTTATCCGCGGAAGGTGGCCAGAAATTAGGATAATAGCTAAAATTCACATCTGGATTGATGGAGCATTTTCTTCCCGATGGAGAAATTTGGGTGTTTTCAAAGGCAAACACATCTTCCTATGTTTGATTTTAAGGCCCACGGGAAGGAGTGTTCACCTGTTGAGCTAACGCCGTGTTGGGGCTCTGGGAGCACGTGTGACGGAACAGCACCAGGCTCCCAGGGCCCCTGGGGAGAAAGTAACGAGCAGAGCACCCGTCTCCGTCCGGACCTGCCCCCATCCCCCACGGCCTGCTGGAAACCTCCGTTTCGGCTCTATTGCCCCCAGACTCTACTCCACGCATCAGTGTGAGTGCGGGAGGTCCCCTTGTGGGGGGTGCCGAGTTCGTGGCAAAGCAGCCTTCCTTTTCCCTCACCTCCTTTTGGGGACAGAGGGGATTTGACCTAGTTTCTCCAGCAATCTTCTTCTTTTTTTTTTTTTTTTTAACATTTTATTTCTTTTTGAGAGACAGAAAGAGACAGAGCGCAGCTGGGAAAGGGCCGAAGGAGAGGGAGACACAGAATCCGAAGCAGGCTCCAGGCTCTGAGCCGTCAGCACAGAGCCCGACACAGGGCTCGAACCCATGAACTGTGAGATCATGACCTGAGCCGAAGTTGGAAACTTAACCGACTGAGCCACCCATGTGCCCCTCTGCTGAGATCTTATTACAAGATTATCGGAACCTAGCCTGTGCCTCTCATCAAGATGAGACAGATGACCGTCTCTTCTCAGAATGATGCGTGGCACTGGGCGGGCTGGGCACCAGCGCTGCTGGATGCAGAGGGACGGTGGCCCTGGGAGAGTGTCACCTCGGCTACCTGCTGTGCCAAGGCAATGTGAGTTCCCTTGGCCAGCTCCTAAGAAAACAAGGTTTCCTGCCTCGGAAGAGAGAAAATGTTCACTTTAGCAAATGGTCTTGTTTCTTGATAGACTAGGAAAGAAATCAGCTACTGCGGAGAAGGCACTGGCCCTGGCCCCCCAACCCTTGTCCTTACCGACAGGACCAGGTCCACCTTCCCCCAAAGGGCTGAAACTAGAGAGGCGGGGGGTTACAGGCACCAGGGGGGTTGAGAAGGCAGAACTTCCCCGGGGAGGCATCATGATCTCATGGTTTGTGAGTTCAAGCCCTGCATTGGGCTCCATGCTGTCAGTGCAGAGCCTGCTTGGGGTTCTCTCTCTCTTCTTCTCTCTCTGGTCCTCCCCCACTTGTTCTCTCTCTCTCTCTCTCAAAATAAATAAATAAACTTAAAAAAAAAAAAAAAGAGAGAGAGAAAGAGAGAGAGAACTTCCCCAGGAGGCAGAGGGAGTAGAGTCTCCTGAGGGGAGAGGCAGCAGACAGGATGTAGACCCTGAGATGTCAGAAATTAGGTGAGATCAACTCTTGATCTCAGCTCAGGTCTTGCTCTCAGGGTCATGAGTTCAAGCCCTGCATTAGGCTCTACACTGGGCCTGGAGCCTACTTAAAAAAAAAAAAAAAAAAAAAAGGCAAACACTGAGAGTAACACAAGCGAGATTGGGTGTGAGAGAGAAGCGTGGGTGCCTTCCTTCCAGAGACCTGAGTCTTCAAGGGTGAAAGTCTACCTTTTATTCTTCCTGCCCTGACTGGGCTTGCTTGCCCTTTTGAGAGCTGCCTGACTCTTCCGAAGAAAACTCTATCATAGCTCTTGTGTGTTTGGAAAGGGAAGGTTAAGGTGGCTGGAGGGACTTGGCAAGGCCAGAGATGATCTTATCAATTTGCCGGGCTCTACGCACACTCTCTCTCTCTCTCTCTCTCACACACACACACACACACACACACACACACACACACACACACTCCAGCAGCAGCTACAGAGACCCCTTAGGCTGGCTAGCACCAGAGAACACCCTTTTAGACACCCTTTTAGGCAGTGAGGCTGAATTCCCCATACGTACCCTACCAAGGATTAACTCATCCCCTTTTCAAGACCGAGCCTTGCCACAAGCAAAGTTACGGGTGCCTCCATTGTATTTCATTCGAGCATTCACACAAGTCAACCTCCCTTCGCAAACATATGCTTTGCCTGCTGCCTCATTAGTGCATGAAATATGTTGTGGCAGTAACCTGACAGACAGCTGAGAGCTTTTGAATGGTATTTGAATGGCTGCTGCCAACGGCCATCTTGGTTTCTCTCAAGGAGCCAAAAATATCCTTCGGATAAGCCTCGAAAGAGACTGTTGGCCTGGGCTGGAACCAAAATCAACTTCCAAAGACCATGGTGTTTATACTAATGAGAGGTAATAACAGTGCACGGTAGAAAGTGAGTCAGTCAACACACGGACGACCTCACTGGGTTCATTGCAAGATGTCCCTTGCATGTATTTATGCAGCTAAGCAATAAATGAACCATGTGGCCCTAGCAATGCCTACCTCCCCAAACTCATGGGTTGTGCTAAATTTCCAGAGAAATAGATCCAGGAAATCCAATTTTACATTTTTAACACCTTGAAATTGACGAGAATCTCCAATGTAACAATATTCAACAGTGATTTACAGAGATAAACAAAGAGGGACTTGGCAAGGCCAGAGATGATCTTATCAATTTGCCGGGCTCTACGCACACTCTCTCTCTCTCTCTCTCTCTCTCTCTCTCTCACACACACACACACACACACACACACACACTGTGTGTGGATGTTTTTAAAGAATGTGTAAAGTTCACATCATATTCTGATAATCATGATTATCAGAATAATAATGGTATTATTGTAGAGGATTTAGTGGGAAAATTAAAACTAGAGGTAGACAGAACGTTCTTTCTGTCCTGGCTTCAAGTGCATCCATATATGGTTTTCCATATCTTAACAAAATACGCAAAATAGTATTCATTCAGTGGCCTGTTTCACTTTATTTCCCTTTCTGATAACGCCAGGCAGGCTAAGCTCTGGTTAACTAGTTTCCCCTGAGGGCAGGCTTTGTTAAGAAGAACTAAGTGTTCTGGTGTATTTCAAAATGGTTTCTTTTCCCTTCCCCCTCCTGGAAGCAAGAGGGGATTTCTCTCCTACATTGACCGTGGGACTGTGGTTGAGCTCTTGGAGGTAAATCTCACAAAATTGCAGAGGCCTTGTTATGATTGGGCCCTACTGGAATTTTTAACTTTCGGACTTGTCTGCACTGAGACTCCAGCAATTCCTCAGTGATAGTTCTGGTTTTCGTCCCCAAGTACTAGTTCCCAAAGCGGTTTCTGCTCATTGCATGCGTGCTGCAGTAAGCTGGCACTCCCTGCATTGGCCTGCCTGGCTCTCCAGTCTTGGAGGGCACAGGATTTGCCTGTGTAATCCTGTCTCATATGGATCCAAGAAAAGTTGTTGATTTTTCAATCTGTTCACCTTTTTACTGCTTATTAGGATGGAGTGGTGACTTCCAAGCCCCTTACCTGCGAACTGGAAATGAGAAGTCCTCTACTTCCCTCTGTAACTGTCTCTCTCCTTTGGTTGACACGCTTCTTCAGGAATCATCTTTGATGACTTTGTTGGTTTTCCTGACAACATTTCTCCACTTCAAATGGTTTCCTAATTTCCAAATCCTGGGTGTATTTGAACATGACTTATTCCTGTAATTCCGTGAAGCATCCATAACCACTCCTTTTGATAGCATCCTTTCCTTTGGCCTTATATGGAAATACATTCTTTAGAATCCGGTGTCTGGATGTTTATTAAAGCCTCTTAACTCCCAACATAGACCACTTCCTGTGGTTTAGTCTTTGGCCTTCTATTTTTCTTCCTTTAGATACTCTCTTTTGGTGAGCAGATCCACCCCTGTGGCTTCTGTTATCATGTTATGCAAATCTACATACTCAGCTCTGACTTCTGTCCTGAGATTAACGTCTTTAGCTGTATACCGGAGATCTCTGGTGAAGAAATATCCAAGATACAGGCCCAATACAAGCCCATTCCTTCTGACCTGGACAGGAAGTATGTCAACAAGTTCAACCACACCACAGGGCAGGGCCCGCAAGAAACCAGTACACTTGGAAACCCATGAGACTTACACCCAACTATATCAGTGACTACATTAAATGTAAATGGAACAACCATTTCAAATAAAGGCAGAGATTATTAGACTGGATTCTAAAAAAAACACACAAGATCCCAGATGGCTCAGTCAGTTAAGCATCTGACTTCAGCTCAGGTCATGATCTCATGGCTCGTGAATTCAAGCCCCGCGTCAGGCTCTGTGCTGACAGCTCAGAGCCTGGAGCCTGTCTCAGATTCTGTGTCTCCCTCTCTCTCTCTGCCTCTCTCCCAGTCACCCTCTCTCTCTCTCAAAAATAAACATTAAAAAATTAAAAAAAAAATGACCCAATGACATGTTGTTTATGAGAGGTAAATTTTACATATAAATACACAGACAAGTTGAAAGTACAAATATGGAAAAAGATACCCATGCAAACTCTAATCATAAGAAAACTTGGGTAACTATATTGATTTCAGACAATGGAGGCTTCAAGACAAAGGGAATTACTAGAGCTGATTAGGGTCATCTCATAATGATGAAAGATCAGTTCCCCAAGAGGACCAAGTAAATCTGCCCTTCATAGTATCTACCTTACATGCTACCTCCTCTCTACTTCATCCTATCTCTTGGCTCAGTTTCGTTCTCCTGGTTCCTTGGCAGGATGATGTCTCTCTTCCACTCTAATCCATTCTGGCTGCAAGTGCATTTTTAAAATAAAAATAGGATCAGTCCTTTAATTAAAAATCTCTAGGGGCACCTGGGTGACTCAGTTGGTTAAGCGTTCAACTTTTGGCTCAAGTTATGATCTCATGGTTCGTGGGTTCAAGCCCAGTGTCAGGCTCTGTGCTGACAGCTCAGAACCTGGAGCCTGCTTCAGATTCTGTCTCTCTCTCTCTCTGCCCCTCCTCCACTCATGCTCTGTGTCTCTGTCTCAAAAATAAATAAAACATTTTTTAAAAATTAAAAAAATAGGGGCACCTGGGTGGCTCAGTCGGTTGAGTGTCCAATTTCGGCTCAGGTTATGGGATCTCATGGTTCATGGGTTGAAGCCCTACGTCGGGCTCTGTGCTGACAGCTCAGAGCCTGGAGCCTGCTTTGGATTCTGTGTCTCCCTCTCTCTCTCTACCTCTTCCCCTGCTCACACGCTGTCTCTCTCTCTCTCCAAAAATAAATAAAGAATGAACACATTAAAAATAATAATAAAGAAAGAAAGAAAGAAAGAAAGAGAGAAAGAGAGAAAGAAAGAAAGAAAGAGAGAAAGAAAGAAAGAAAGAGAGAAAGAAAGAAAGAAAGAAAGAAAGAAAGAAAGAAAGGAAGAAAGAAAGAAAGAAAGAAAGAAAGAAAGAAAGAAAGAAAGAAAGAAAGAAAGAAAGAAAGAAAGAAAAACCTCCAGTGGTCACTAGCTGGATAAAGTTCAAATTCCTTCCTTAGCCTGTAGTAGTTATCCCAACCCAATTATCCAGCTTTGTCTCCCATTGGTCATCATTCAACCTTAGCCGCAGTCACAGCAGTAACTCTTGTTCCAGAACACACGACGCTTCCCTCAGTGCACTTGTCAAAGATCCTCCACTTGTCAAGATCCCCTCCTTTCCCCTCCACACATCAGTTAGGCATCCTTTTGTACTTGGCTACAAACTGCACCTGAACTAGCTCCTGTGATCCTCCCTCTCCTCCCTCCCTCACTGTATCCCAGCCACCCTGGCCTAACTACACCACACTTAGTCCATTTTAGGGACTTTGTATTTGCTGTTCCCTCTTCAAGGCACGCTCTCTTCTTTGCTCACTGCAAGGTAACCCCTACGAGCCATGCAGGTTGCTCCTCAGAGTCTTTAGGTAAAGACAAGAACATCTTTGGAACATTTTCTACTCCGACTCGACTAAAGGAATATCTAAGTAATGAGGGTCTGGGAACCAGCACGGTGCATCCATTGAGATTTCAATAAAATACTAACGGGCTGGGGGTGGGGGAAGCATCAACGACACCAGGCAACGAGAGCTGAATTGTGAGCACCAAAGACATACTTGCTTCAGACCATGACTCTGACCTTTTAAGTCATTGCTCGGAAGACATCCCGATCTCAGGATCCCCAACAAAGAATCTCTGTTTTAGATTATAACATTTTCTCTTAGTGGGCTTTTAAAAGTCAGCTTCCATTCCGTTTTTCTCTTTGTGTGTGTGTTTTCTTTAAAATGTATTCAAGTTCAATATCATCTCAGTTTAAACTCAGCATCTTTTTTAATTCTCTTAAGACATCCCTTCCCTCTCTTCTTTGATTTTTCTCTCAGAGTCTCCCCAACCAGTATTCATTCAGTGGCCTGTTTTCTTTTGAGAGGAAAATGTTTGGCAGCTTGCTCTTTGGCTGCAAAAATGTTGAACAGGTTTTGAGCACTTGGATTTCCTGGCTGGCGCGAGTCCCTTGCCTTGTTACATAAAGGAACGCCTACACCCTTGAAAGTCCAGGGGAACGTTGTGTTGGAGTTTCCCTGTTCCAGGGTTGTCGGGAAAGGCGCCTGCCGACGTGTAATCGCTGTGCTCAAAGACGACACGAACGGTGGTGTGACTTACCACGAGGACCGCTGCGGTAAGCGAGCCTGCCGTCCTTTGCAGACCCACAGCCCCGTTTCCTGCCAGGGCTGTGGCGGCTGGCGTGGAGCCTTGGCACCGAGACCCGTGGCCCCTTGTCCCTTACACCCAGCCACACCACTTCACATTCCTGGCACACACTTGGAACGTCCCCTCTTGCTATTTCTTCAGCCCTGCATTGCGCTCTAGGAGCCTGTGACCTAAAAATAGAGGCTTGCCCCTGACCCAGCTGTACAATTCAGCATACGCCCTAAGCTGAAATTAAATACTGTCTCAGAACAAGTGTTATTCATTATTAAGTATGCTTATTAATAGTCAATACAATAAACGGCTGCATGATACAATTCATTGTCAGTAATAACATTTCACGACTAGACCTAACCTTTTTTGAATGCTTACTCTGTGTTGCACTCTCCTGCTGCGTTTCAACTCCTTAAACCCTCAGAACAACCCTGGGGGCTCGGTCCCATTATTATCCCCATTTTATCGCATCAGACAACGAAACCGTGGCAAGGAGAGATGGAGAAACTCATCCAGAGTCCCACAGCTAGGGCAGGGATCTGGTCTGTCTGATTCCCCGACGCAGGCGGTCTGACCCAGAGCCTGCCCTGGAGTATGTGTCTCAGGGTTTACTCCACACAACACACTGCAGACAACGCAATGAGAAAAACGAAGGAGGATGTTATGGATTGAACGTTGAAGCCCTAACCCCCGGTGTGATGGTCCTTGGGGACGGAGCCAATGGGAGCGATTAGGTTTAGATGAGTCTTGCTTCCTCCCTGTGCCACCGTGTGAGGACCCAGTGAGAAGACAGCGTCTGCAGCTTCACCAGGAGCCCAAACTACTGGCACCTTGAGGTTGAACTTCCCAGCTTCCAGAATGGTGAGAAATAAATGTCAACTGCTTAAACCTCTCGGCCTGTAGTATTTTGTTATAGCAGCCTGAGCTGACTAATACAGGGGAGGGCGTTCTTTAATCAAATCAATTGGGAAAATGCTCAATTTTTACTCACTATCCGAAAGGACTCACAATGCCTATTAGGAATTCACGGGTTCTGGAAAGTCCTGCACTAAAGAAAACTATTTAAATTTGTTAAACCAGGGGCACTTGGGTGGCTCAGTCAGTTAAGCATCTGACTTTGGCTCAGGTCATGATCTCACAGTTTGTGAATTTGAGCCCCACATCGGGCTCTGTGCTGACAGCTTGGAGCCTGGAGGCTGCTTCGGATTTGGTGTCTCCCCCGCTCCTTCCCTGCTCATGCTCTGTCTCTCAAAAATAAATAAATGTTAAAAAAATAATAATAAAACTTGGAAGCTATTCCTGGGCTAAATGCCTCAGGTGGGATCGCAGGTTTGTTTCCAGGTGGAATATAACTGCCCGGTGAATTCGGAGGCTTGTGCAGGGAAAGGTTTGGGAGCTGAGACCAGGATGGGATGCGGGTGGAGCCTGAGGAACACAGAGCAGAGGACTGCACCCAAGAGGCAGCAAGTGGCCCTGCAGGGGGAGGAAGAGCCCAGATATTCCAGAACATCCGGGAGCGTAAGTGGAAGATCTACTATGAGGAACTTGTTCTCCGAATCTGGTGAGAACTAACTTCCAAGAGCAAAGTCAGGGCCTAGCCTGCACAGAGGCTGTGACTGTAAGGGCAGAAAGGCCATTACCGTCTTGTGTAAATTGAATACAGGAGAAGAGGATAACGAGTAAATCTCAGAATTATTGGATCGTCTGCCAGAAACAGCCATATGTGACATCCACTAGAAATGTAATCCAGGCCGATAGCCTCACATTGTCTCAATTCCTGTCGGGGGAACTACAAGATGTGACTTCAAATAAAAGACCCGGCTGGGGCAAGAAGATAAGACGATCTTGTTGGCCACGGTAGTATCCAATAAACGTTCTTGCTGAAGATATTGAAAGGACAGAAAAGGGGAGGATTAATAGCATAATTTGGGGGGAGGAGGGAGCGGCCAGGTGGCTCAGTTAATCGTCCGACTCTTGGTTTTGGCTCATGATGTCATGGTTGTTGAGACTGAGCCCCGCATTGGGCTCTGTGCTGATGACCCAGAGCCTGCTTGGGATTCTCTCTCTCCCCCCTCCCTGCGCCTTCCCTGCTCATGCTCTCTGCTCTCTCCTCTCTCTCTCTTTCTCAAAATTAAAAAAAAAGGCACAATTTGGGTTTTATGTCCTTCAAATGAAATATTAATTATAATCGAATAGATATTGCACACAGGGTAGGGGGGAGGAAGAAGGAAGATCACCAGGGGGATGACGGCAAATGCACACGGAAAACCACCACATTGCCACGTGATTGCACGGGTAGATTTCACGTCTGCTGTTAGCTGAGGGGGCCTTACGCATTCCATCCAAATCTCACGTCCTGACCCTTTGTTCTTCAGAACACGCTAGAGGAAGTTCAGAAAGAAACTGTTTTGTTCAGAGGTTGGCACACTTAATACAATTCAGACAGTTTGTAATGAGTATTCAACACACAGATCGATTGTGCAAACAGATTCAATTTGCTCTTTTCTTAAACAGAAGAACATACAGACATAAGTGGCCTCGATGATTTAACACTGAAGATACTAACATAGCAGAGATGAACCCCAACACCGAGCAACGGGCTTCCCATACTCCTCATTGAAAACAAATTGAAAATTTGTTTGACATCAATAATTGTTCCTTGGAATTGGAACACGTTACACGGAGCAAACAGCCTCCTTCCAGTTTTTTGTGTTCATATAGTCACCTGTAATTGCAAATTGCATACAAATGATGTTTTCTCTTGTATAAATGCCAAGTTAGCAAATGTCGTGATTATTCGCGCCATCTACTGGTGAAATGTAGTATGACCGCATGTACCCCGTGAGCGACACAGAGTTACCATGGGGACAAGGAGTCAAGTAAAACAACAGATGGGACAGGGATTCCATATTCGAGAATGGTGGTGTTTATAGAGTGCCTCAGTGGCTCAGTCGGTTGAGTGTCTGACTTCGGCTCAGGTCGTGATCTTGCATTTTGTGAGTTCGAGCTCCGCATTCTGCTGCCAGAACAGAGCCCACTTCGGATCCTCTGTCCCCCTCTCTCTCTGCCCCTCCTCTGCTCACTTGCGCTTCTCTCTCTCAGATAAATAAATAAACAAACGTTAAAAAAAGAGTGGTGGCGGTATTTATGCTAAGTGAAATAAGTCAGAGAAGGACAAATACCGTATGATTTCATTCATATGTGGAATTTAAGAAACAAAACAGATGAACCTGTGAGAAGTGGGTGAGAGAAGAGAAAGAACAAACCACAAGAGACTCCTAAAGACAGAGAACAAACCGAGGGTTGCTGGAGGGAGGTGGGTGAGGGATGGGCTAGATGGGCGATGGGTACTAAGGAGGGCACTTGTTGGGATGTAGCACTGGGTTATTGTACTAAGTGATGATCACTGAATTCTACTCCTGAAACCAATATTGCCTTGTTAACTAAGTAAAAAAAAAAAAAATTCAAATGGGTGGCGAATCTTTTATGAGACAATTAGAAATTCAAACATTTAAAAGGTATTTGACTATTAAATAATGATTGCTAATTATTTTTTTAAGTGTTTATTTATTTTTGAGAGACAGACTGACAGAGCTGAGCAAGGGAGACGCATAGACAGAAAGGGAGACACAGAATCTGAGACAGGCTCCAGGCTCTGAGCTGTCAGCACGGAGCCCGACTCGGGGCTCGAACTCGGAAACGGTGAGATCATGACCTGAGCCGAAGTTGGACGCTCAACTGACTGAGCCACCCAGGCGCCCCTGCTAATTATTTTTAGGCGTGATGTAGGTGTTGGGGTTATATTAAAACATCCTTATCTTTTAGGGATTTGGGGCCAAGTCTGACCCACTGTCTGTTTCTGTCTGGCCTATGAGCTAAGAATAGTTTTTACAATTTTGGCTGAAAGAATCCAAAGAAGAATGCTTTGTGTCATAGGCGAGTTACATGAAATTCAAATTTCAGTGTCCATAAATAAAGTTTTATTGGAACACGACCATGCTCATTCATTTCTGTTTTGTCTAGGGCTGGCTGCTTTGTGCTGTGCCGGCAGAGCTGAGGATTTACAGAGCCCGTGTAGCTCACAAAGCTGAAAGCCTGACCCCCTGGCCCTTCACAGAAAAGCCTTGCCCACGCTGCCCTAGAGCCGTCCTTGTTCTAAGCATGCCCTGTAAACCAAAGCGACATTGCCTTTTGCCCGGAGGCTGTTAGAAACCCAGAATCTCGGTTCTGTGGCTCCAGACCCACTGATTCCCAGTCTTCAGATCCCAGGCGATTCCTCCTCACGTTAACATCTGAGGAGCACAGGGGCGCCCGGGGGGCTCAGTCGGTTAAGCGTCTGACTCTTGATCTCGGCTCAGGTCATGATCTCACGGTTTGCGGATCCAGCCCCACGTCAGGCGTGGTGCTGACAGCTCGGAGCCTGCTTGGGATTCTCTCTCTGATTACTCTCTCTCTCAAAATAAATAAATAAACTTAAAAAAATAAAAAAAAGAGGAGCATTGGTTTGGAGGGGCTCTGCTCAGCTCACCTGAGCTGGGGTTTCACACCTGGGTTTCACCTGGGTTTCACAGTGTGCAGGCAGCCAGTAGGGACGTGAGGCTGTGTCTACCTGGCGCTCTACCCTGCCCCACCTAGGCCCTGAGGGACCTAGCACCCTAGAATCCCTGCTTCCAGATCCAAAGCAGACTGTCTCCTCAGCGGCCAGCGCCTAGCCAGTCAGGGGTCAAGATACAGCTGTTTACGGGATGGGAAGAAGGTGGCTTGGGCTTGGACTTGAAGGTGGGGGTTTCTTCTTGCTCGTGTAGCGGATTCCTCAGGGCGCAAAAAGGATCTGTCTAGAATCAGGGGTGGAAACCAAAGGGGAGGGCTGGAGGCTGAGGCCAGTGCTCCCCCCCATCCGTGAACTCCAGGGTGCAGGAATCCTCGCCTGCCAGGTACTTACAAAGGTATATTTGATGATTTGTGAGCTTGATTATAACTTCTAAATATTAGACATAGATATGGGTCTTCATTCGTGCTCTTGACGTGGGGCCCCACAAGATGTTAGCGGCATGCGTGTTGAATGCTTCTCAGAGTAAGTCTGAGGACTGCCTGCCTCAGAATGCACAGGGTTCAGAATTTTAAAAACTCAGATCCCCAGGCCCCACTGGTGACTCCCCTAAATCAGAGTCCTTGGGGCTGGAGCCTAGGAGTCCGCATTCCAACCAGCTTCTCCTGGTGATTCTGCCCCACCCCGAGCCGCAGAAGCACTCGTAGGGAGCACGGCGTGGGAGCTAGCAGGGCAGAAGAGAGGGAGGAAGCCAGGTCAAAGGGTTCCATAACCTCCCTGCCCCAGAGCCGGCTGCAGGAGTAGCTTCCTGCCAGAACAGGGCAAGGGTGTCCCCCTGCCAAGTGTGGGGCTCCCGGGGCTGCCCTGCAGAGGGAAGCATAGGAGTCAATGCAAAATGGGGAGCAAAAGGAGCTGCAGGTGCCTGGAGGGACCCTCTGAACCCAAATGGGGGTTCAGGCTGAAACCGCAGTGCAAATCTTAGGTCACGCGAGAGCTCCCAGGTCCCCCTCCATGCAGGGGACATGGAATCAGGCTGGGACAGATGGGGCGGTCCTAGCCGGCAAGGGTTCAGAGCCTGGAAGACAGGTCATGTGCAAGTTGTACAGCCTTGAGCAGCTGCCTGAAGCTCTGCAGGCTTGTTTCCTTGTCTGTCAGGTGGGGATCCTAACACCGCCAGGCTTGTGTTGGTGTTAAATGTGGTAAATAAGCAAAGACACATCCTTGCCACACAGAGCTTGCTAAGAGCGGCTGTGGCTTATTAGAAGTATGTTACCTCATACCTCTGGGCTTCCTGATGCTTGATGTCATAGGCATTTGCCACTGGCTGATAAGGCGAATTTCCCTAAACACCAAGTGCAAGAAGCCACTTAGGCTCCAGTCACAGCCCCGTGTCAGACCAGTGGTTGGCCAGAGACCTAGAATCCCACGGCCCTGAGTGGCTCAGTTGGTTGGTGTCTGATTTTGGCTGGCTCAGATCTTGATCTCATGGATTCCTGAGTTCGAGGCCCCACATCAGGCTCTCTGCTGTCAGCGCGGGCCGGCTTCGGGTCCTCTGTCCCCCGCTCTTTCTACCCTTGCCCTGCTCATGCTCTCTCTTGCTCAAAAAAAAACCAAACAAACAAAAAAACAACTCTCTGGGGCGCCTGGGTGACTCAGTCGGTTGAGCATCTAACTTCAGCTCAGGTCATGATCTTATGGTTCATGAGTTCAAGCCCCGAATCAGGCTCACTGGCTGTCAGCACAGAGCCTGCTTCAGATCCTCCGCCCCCTGTCCGCGCCCTCCTCACACTCTTTCTCAAAAAAAAATGAACATTAAAAAAAAAAAGAATGAGGCTTCATTATTAAAAAACAAACAAACAAACAACTCATTGAGCTTTCCTCAAGTCGCTGTCCAGCTGCTCCCTGTGCACAATTCCTAGCATTTCCCACCCACCGACGGCACACCTGAAGTCTTTCAGATTTGTCAGGTAACGCTGGGTTTTGTATGGAAATCAGACAGCGTTGGCATACTAGAAAATCACACCACTAGGGGGAAGCAGAATCCACGCATCCGGTGAGGAGCGAGACAAGGTGTGGAAGGCAGACCTGGAAGGGCACAGAAAGTAGTAGAAAAGAGTGTCCCAGGTCCTCACCTCCTCTCCTCTTCTCATGCATCCCACCCTCTAAACAGCGAAACACACACGCTCCTGGTCCTGCACTGGAAACACCAGACCACTGTCTACAGTTTCATCATCCAGGTATAGTCCATTATGTCTTAAATATGGCAAAGGGCACAGTGGTTCACAAGCTGAGCTGCAAATTTGAGTCACCTGGGGAGCTCTGTAAACTCCCAGTGCTGACTTTTTAGCTCCATTAAGTCAGAAGCTCTGGGATGTGGAGGCAGGAATCAATGCCTTTTCTTTTATTTATTTTTTTATCTGTTTGCTTATTTTCAATCTTTGAGTCTTCATCTTTATTTATTTATTTTTTGTTGGGAGCTGTTTTGGTCTCACAGGCTGAGAGCCCTCCCTGTGTGGAAAAGGCAGTTGAAGCAGTTATGAGCTGGCTGAATATTGGTGTGATTTGTGTAAATGTTGGGCTCCTATTATGTAAATTCACTCATTCACGGGCAAAGGACAAGCATTGGGAATCCTGTCCTTGCCGGATGGGTTGCACCTCCCCCATTGTAACTGGAAGCACAGGCGGAATGACTCCTGGCCTGTTTATAGATAATCAACATAGGCAGGCCTAGGTAACTTCCTGCTCTCTCCCCCAGCCTTAAATTTGTATGCTAATTAACTTGAAAACAACTTGTAAGATTGAGGAAATCGCCCCCCTTTACTGATAAAACACATTATTCTTCAAACTATGCTTACTGATGGGCTGTCACTCACTGCTGTAATGTAACTCCCCACTTTTAAATAAAGACACTGAGACCCGTCAGGGCAGAGACGCCAGAATTGCCAGGGCTGCCTGCTTGGTCATCAGACTTCACCTCACTCGTGGCTCTCTCACTTCCTCTCGCCTGACCGTCCGTCCTTCGTGGACCCCTAGATTCGCCGGAACAAGGACCCCGGCAATTTTTATTCTTTTTAATGTTTTATTTATTTTTGAGAGAGAGAGTGCAAGCGGGGGAGGGGTCGGGAGAGGCGACAGAGGATCCAAAGCGGGCTCTGCGCTGACAGCAACAAGTCCGATGAGGGGCTCAAACTCACAAACCGCGAGGCAAACTCATGACCTGAGGCAAAGTCAGATGCTCAACCCACTGAGCCACCCAGATGCCCCTATATTTTTTTTCTAAGTAGGCTCCACACCCAATGTGGGACTTGAACTCACAACCCTGAGATTAAGAGTCCCACGCTCTGCCAACCGAGCCAGCCGGGCGCCCCAGGAATCAATACCACAGGTGATTCCACACTGCAGCAAGTTTGAGAATCACGGTTGTAGACAAAAGATCTCATTTCTTTCCAAATGGTCGCTGCCTTTCATTGCCACGTGCCGCCTCCAAGAAGCCTCCCTAACTAACCACGCACTCTCCTCCTTCTTCTATCCGCGAGTCTACAATTGGCGCTATGGCTATCTGGATGCACCTACGGATCACCTAGGGGATATTGTTAACATGCAGATTCTGATTCAGGGGGTCGGGTGGGGCCGAGAGTCTGCACGTCTAACCACACGCTCCAGGTGCTGCCTCCTGCTGGTCCAAGGAACACAAGTAGCAGGCTTTATGGGGTGGCAGCATCTCCTTTGACAAGCACGCCTTTGCCGGTGTTCGCTAGTGTCCTGTATCTGCTTTCCACGCTACAGCAGGAAGAGTGGCTGGCTTCCGATCTCACGTCCTACTCCCCTCTGTCACGTGGGTCCCTGCTACGCGCCCATGGTGTGGACCAAGATCCCCCACACACGCAGAAAGCTCAGTCTATGACTCCTGGATGAATACGTGAACCAACGTAGTGAGAAACGCTCTGAACTTGAAGTTCTAGACCGGGCTCCTAGAAGCTATGGGCACTTGACGAAGGGGCCACCTCTCTGAGACTCAGTTACTTCACCTGTATAATTGATCTCGTAATTTCATCGTGAGGACCGACGAGAGGATATGTGTTAAAGCCGCTTTTCCCCAAAGGGGTGGCCTCCTGTGTTCTTTATCTTGTACTCGTCACAGTCGCCCAGGGGTCCAGCCTTGCCCTTCACATTCTCCCTGGGAAAACGTATCTACTCTGAGCCTCCACATCTCACCCCCCAACTCAGGCTTCCCTCTTGAGTTCCATGTGTCTAACTAAATGCCTACGATGCATCTCCATCTTGTCGACCCACCCACGTGCCATAGTCATACGTCAAAAATCAAGTGTGTGACTCCTTTGCATCTCCCAAGACACCTCCTTCCCTCCTGTCCCATTGCCATTAACTCCCAGCCGGGGGGCAGCACATAGAGAAGAGGTGACCTAAGGGGCGTGGTGATGGCATGGGATAGGCTGGCAGAAATTCGGGGTGAGCAGAGAAGACCACCTCGCTCTCTGAGAGAGGCAGACATCAAACATAAGTCAAGTCATGGGGAGAACTGGCATCCTTGTCCCCAGAGGCTAAATAAATAAATATCCCGGCTCTCTGATCTGGGCAATTAGCTTGCCCAGAGGTGGGCAAGGGGCCACCTTCTGGAACTCCAGTCTGGGCGCCCTGCCCTACCGTGTAGCAGCACAGCCTCACATGAGACCTTTTGGGCAAAGAGCATCCAAACTGTTTCAAACCCTGCTGGCTGCTTCCCTGGCCTTGCAGAAGAGCGTGGAAGCCCACAGGTGATAGGGGCAGCCGGGATGGGGCTGGGCTAGGTTCTGGCACTCTGTCTCAGCGAAGGGCTGGACGATTTGCTGGGGAACATGGAGGTTCATGCCCTCCCAGCTTTTAGCCACTCAGCAGATCTGGAAGTTCCGGTTACGGGTTGAACTATGTTTCTCTGCGTCCCCAGATTCAAACGTTAATTCCTAATCATCACTGCCTCGGAACGTGACCTGGAGTCACCGCAGATGTAATAAGCCCAGGTGAAGTCACTAGGGCACACCCTGATCCCGTATGGCTGGCATCCTTACAAAAGGGGAAGTTTGGATGCAGGGAGAACGCCACGTGGAGAGGGAGGCGGAGACCGTGGTGCTCTGTCTATAAGCCAAGGAACCCCAGACTCTTGACAGACAACCGGAAGCTGGGAGAGAGGCACCAAACAGACTGTCCTCCCAGCCCTCGGAAAGAACTGGTCTCCAGAACTTCAGACTTCTGGTCTCCAGCGCTGAGACAATTACATTTCTGTAACTTATGCCACCCAGTCTGTGCTATTTGTTACGGCGGCCGGAGGAAACTGTTATGTTCAGCTGCCCCAGAACAGGCTGGAATGTTCACCGAGCTCCAGACACTCCCCCTTTCAAACCAGGTTACTTCTCCTACCAGGAAGCGTCCGTAATCGCTTGGATGTTCCCTGGGCCTCATCGGGATGAAGGCGGAGAGCAGGAAGGAGCAGGGAGTGGGCGCTGGGCTCTCCCGCACGGGCCCGAGCTGCTGCTGTCTGCTCTCCTCTGTGCTCTAGTACTTGGCGGCTGGTACGTTTCCTCGGTGCGGCACTAGCGGCGTGTGCCCTGACCACTTGGCAGAGAGGATCCGATTCACCCGAAGCCAAAACCCCAGGTGTTCCCAGGTTAACGTTCTTCGCTGCCAGGCCTTGTGCTTCACCCCAGGGGGACACCCCGGGGAGACCGTCGGCCTCACCTTCTCCACCTGCCTGCCCCTGCCCAGCCCGGGCCTCCGTACCTCTCATCTGCGCCACCAAACAGCATCCACGCCACTCTGTCCCCACCCC